>APFE030658529.1:0-44761 GCA_000404065.3 Pinus taeda
TTGGGTTGTGTTATATTCTTTCCACATAGTTAATAGGGGGTTTGAAGGGTACCCGTAACCCCACTTTATGGGGTCCAAGGCAGCGCCCCGGAAAAATTTTCTTTTGGACCCTATGTTAGGTTGGGCGGACCCACCTATGGTTTTGTGCATGATTTTCGCACATGTTTTTTGGACGCGATGGTTTTCGGTCCATGGTATTGGATCGATGGTTTATTGGTCCATGGTATTAGACGTGATGGTTTTTTCAGTCCATGGTATTGGATGCTTCGGCATGTATAAATATGTATTGTAACATTGAAAGGAATAATGAAAAATCAAACTGGTAGTCTCGGTTTTGAGATCCAGTGGGAAATCTCTATGTATATGTGTTTTATGTGTTATGCTCTCACATTTTTATTTTTCCCGTGATTTAGAATTCGTACCTACACCGACGAGGAGTAGCGGGACTGGCTGAGTGGGAAGAGACAAATGTGGATGGAGTGGTAGAGGGAGCTTCAACATCAGAGGGTGTTTCTAACCCAATAGGGAGGTCAATTGGGAGATCATTTACTTACTTCTCAGTAACTGAGTTGCAGTGCAGCAGTGGGCAGCGTGATGCAACATGATGAGAGGAGGTGTAGTGCAAATGTAGTGTTGGGAGAAAGGACCAACAGCAACATGGATGTAGTGGGAGGAATCAGTGGGATTGATACAATTAGAGATCAAAGTGACAGAGGCTAGAGTAGTCAGATACTAAAGAACACAAAGAAGGATTGGCAATGGCGCAGAAAGGCTGAGTCAGCAAAAGCGCAGAGTTTCCAGTCGATAGAGGCAATAGTAGTCAGATACTTTGATGAAAGAGGCATCATACTGATTCAGGTTGGATATTTTTTGTTTCTGGAGTTGCCGGAGCAACAACACTAGCGAGAAGTTTTGCATGCAGAACATTCCAAAGGTTCAATATCGGGATCAGGTTGAATTCCTTTCTTATTGAGAGGGAGTGTTGAGAATAGCAACAAGAAATGCTAAAAATAGCATTCAAAATATTCCAATTTTAATTTATCCTTGAATTAAAATTCGAATTTAGTCTCACTAGCTACTTGGAAAATAATTAATTAATTCATCTTGGGTTAATTAGTTGGAGAAATTCAAGCTAGAAGTCTTTGTTAAGTCATGCAACAATTATCCCTTAAATTAAGGAAGTTATCCCTTAATTAAGGAGATAAGGATGAGTTGTATTTGAGTTGTAATTAGTTAGCTCAGTTAATTGAGTTATGTCCAGTTAAATTAGTTCCAAACAGTTTGAGGAACTAATTGTGAGTTCAGTCAGTTAATGCATGCATGCATGGAACTAGTGTACTCTAGATAACTAGAGATTCTCTCATAAATAACTCATGCATGTCAGTTTAGACAAAGACCCAGTTAAGATTAAAGATAGGGACATTGTACTATCAGTTGGAGGAATTTTCCTATAAAGGAAACTCATCCATGAAGAAGGAATAAGGTTCCTTGAGGATTGTGCAATGTTACAGGCGTGAGATTAGTGTTACACTTGGTAATAGTAGGATCACCCAGGGGAAACAACACAAGGAAATAGGAGGCTTCGAGGGCAGAGGAGAAGGTTTGTGAGAAGCCTTGTTTCCCTGTGAGCATCCAGGAGGATTGTACTGAGAGCTGGTTAGCTGTGAGAGCTAAAGCTTTGTGTAATCTTGATGTATTTCCACCTTGTATGATAATACAGATAGCAGGGTTTTTAGTTGAGGCTTTCCCCAGAGTATTCTTTTGTGTTTCATGTGTATTGATTCTTCTTCTCTATTATATGTGTTCTACTTGATCTTACTCAAATTGATTCAGCTTCCGCAAGTTTGATTGTAGAAGTAGATTAAGTATTTTGCTTTAGTTATATTGCATAATCAGGTTAATCTACAGTGAGAATTTCTACATTATTTATGAAAATAATGGAAATTAGGAGAAAAGGAAGGTGAAAGATCACACGTTGCATGTGAGGATAAAAATGAAGGAAATAATGGAAAATAAAGAAAATATATGTCTAATTGATAAAAAGGCTTATGAGGATCAGTTTGTAACCTTTTGTCAATTCAGTTTTGGAGCTCTCTCATTGCTCTCTCTCTCTCTCTCTCTCTCTCTCTCTCTCACTCTTGGGCACTTAAAGTTCTCTTAGAGCATTTTGGCATTGGATCAAGAAAGACAAAGAAGGCAAGAGGAAGGAAGGAGAAAGCAAGGAAGAGCAGGATCAAGTAACTACAACAGTATTCTTTGCAGGTATCAATTTGCATGTGTATTTTTCTTGCTAGATTTCACATGCATGGTATTGCATGTGGTTCTTTTGTTGTTATGGCATGGGTTTTGTTAGGTGTGACAGTGTTTTTAGCCTAACGTTGCCATTTTCGGATAGCCATGGTGTGATGGGGTTCTCATGTTTTGGTTGAGTTGGATTCGAAGTTGAGTGAGGTGGATCTCTGAATGATAGAGCACATGGCTTAGTGGTCCCTGAACCAGACTGTGGATCATGGTAAAGACACTGGCCTAGTAAACCTTGAGCCAGACTATGGGTTGCGATAAAGTTAGGAATGTGTTGCCTCGGTGGGCCTAGGAATTCTTATAGGTGAATGACAGGATATATGATAAAGCCAAGATGTGGATTGCTCTATGTTGGGCTTAGTAATCTTGGGTTGGGATATTTGGTAAAGCTTGGAGAGTGGGTCTTGGTTTAGGGCCTAGTGATCTGGTGTGGATTTCGGTAAACCCTAAGAGATTAGGAGACATGAAAATTCCTCACGGTGTAGGTCGAGAGATGTGGTGGCATCCATGCTTGTTTGGCCTAGTGATCTGGTGGAGATCATGGTAAAGCCTGTTGTTTCATGTTTATTGTGTTGGCCTAGTGATCCAGGATGGATTACAGTAAATCTTGGTTTCTATTAATAAGGGTGAGGTGGTTTAGCCTTGGGATGCCCTAGTTGGTTCTTTTGGTTTGAGTCCCACATTCATGCTTGAAATATGGCATGGGGGTGAATGGATGAAAAGAGATTTGGCTCAGTCATTATATGGTCGGGTGGAACGTGATAGTCCATCCCGGGTTTGGATTTTGCATAACCAATATGAGGTTATTTCTACTTGTATTTCGATGAGTATTATACTGGTTTATATGTGGATCATATGGCTGTGATTTCCTTGCTATTTTTATTGCTATTATGTTGGTTATGTATATGTTTTATGACAATGGCTATTTATGCCTCTCATTATGTTTTTACTTGTAAATGAATGAACAATGTATCTATGACCTAATAGATGATAATGTAGCAAATGATATAAGGGAACAATGCTTCATAGCGATTCTCAGATAAGTATGAAACCCCTATGCTTAAATATGTTGTTTACACCTGTAGATTTCATATGCATTATATGTTTGACGAAATTCCTGTCATGGCTAGTAGGGGTCCGATTAAGGGCTTGTTCAAGTATTTACATTTGCATCATTATTTCCCTATTATCTATATGTTTTGAAGGTGTCATTCAATTATGGGCAGTGACCTAGACTCTGGGCCTAAAAAAGGGGCTAAATCTCGGGGACATTGGCACAACACTGAGCAAAATAGTCCTAGACGCTAGCATGCCTTGTCATGAGAGCGTCCAGAGCCTCTCGGACGCTGCCAGGCCTATAACATGGGAGTGTCCAGAGGTCAAGTGGTCTAAAACCTCAGTGGGACCCAGGGACTAGCTATCTGAGTGGTTGGGATGGTTCCTGGGAGTCATGTAGCTGATGTGGAAAATATGTATGTTGTGTTTCTGTTGATTCCACTTCCTTGAGGTCACATAGGAGGTTGAATCTAATCATAGTAGCCTCTCGTCACATGTTTACCCTGGTTGGCCGGTTACTTAGGTAGATGTGGGAGGAGGATGGTTACAGAGTGGTATCAAAGCATGGTTCACCCCTCAGACTGGATGGGTGGTGTGTTGGTCATGCATTCAAGTCGTTCGCACATGGGTTAATTATTCTTGTGGTCTGTGTGCTTGTTGCATATGCATGGTGTCAATCATGGTCGTAGTGATGTTGTCATGTGAAAGACGATGTTATTATTGTGAAGTGTGTCATCATGATTGTATGATTGGTTACATGTTGTTTATGCTTGTGTATTGTTAGTGTACATTGGTATGGTTGTTGTGTTCATGCATGAGGGCATGGTATGTGTAGTTGATATGGTCATGCATTGATGACTAGATTCTAGCTAGACTGATGGTTACATGGTTATATGCTTATGTATTATATGTATATATGTTATCATAATTATGTTGTACATGTATCACACTGACTTGATGATCTTGCAGATGAGATATCCTTCCCGAATTATGCTAAGGTACGTTGGTTTTTTGTGATTTCGTTTAGCTGACATAGTATGCCTTGCAGGAAAGAGATCAAATGACTAGCAAGATGGTTGATTACAAAGATTCTCCCTATTAATCATATGAGTAGCGTGGTGTTGGGAATTCTTCTAATTTGGAAGACACATTGAGAAGCTTGAAGGAAGAAATAAGGAGTTGTAAGAGTACAATGACAAAATCATGCAGGTAGAAGAGAAACAAGCAGAGGTTAATGCTATACTTCTTCAAAGTTTGTCAGAATTGCAGTGACAAGGGCCACTTTGAATCAACCATGGATAGGAGGACAAACCTAATGGGGCATATGGCAGTAGGTCTCATGGTTGTTATAGGTAAGATAAATATGACACGGTTAGAGATGGCAGATTATTGGACACTCTGGATAGGAGAGGTGATGGATAAATGTATTATTATAGTTCTGCTTCTTATAGTTATCATGATCGTCATCATTATCATCTGTACAGGAGGAGTGATAGAGGATACTTACCAGATGAGTTTAGTAAAGCAAAGCCACCTACTTTTAATGGAGATGTGAAGAAGACAGAAGATGTAGAGGCTTGGATACTTGGGATTAACAAATTATTTGAGTTGCATGAGTACACAGATAATATGAAGGCCAAAATAGTTATCTTCAGCCTGAGAGGTAAAGCAAACATCTGGTGGGAAGATGTGAGGCAGGTTAGAGACATCAGGATAAATGGCTTGGCACGAGTTGTAGAGGCTTTTCAGGAAGAAATACTTGTCAGAAAGGTACTACGACAGTAAGGTCAAAGAATTCTATGAGCTAAAGATGGGATCAATGACAAATGAAGAGTACACAACTAAGTTCCTGGAGCTGTTGAGGTATGTATCATATCTTAAAGATGAGAAGGATAAAGTTCAATGATTTGTTAGTGGATTTCCATTAGTACTTAGAGATTAGATTGAGTATAATGAGCCTCGGTCACTTGAGGAAGTTATTGGGAAATTGAAGCATTTCTAAGAACAATCGAAGCATAAGAATGAATCTCAGCAAGGTTAGAAAGGGAAAGACATAGGTAAAGGTATATGGCAGCTGAAAAGAACAAGGCCTTAGAATGAAGACGAGAAAGAAAATGTGGCACCACAAAATAGGTTCAATACAGCTAGACATGGACATGGGTCACAACAACATCAGCATAGAGGTGAGGGTACTGGTTCGTTGGAGTGTTGAACATGCGGTAAAGAGCACCTTAAGAGAGATTGTCTATAGAATCATGGTGGTAGGCCTTAGATATATAGTGCGCAAGAGGCACAAACTGTTGGGGATGTTGGGCAGAGTGTTCCTCGTATTTATGCAGCATTGGATAACAAACAGGAAGACCATTAGGAATTTATCATTGAAATGGATGGTAAGCTTTATGATCAAGTTATTTCTATTTTGATTTACCCTAGATCTAATTATAGTTATGTTAGTCCTGCCTTGGTGGATAAGTCTGGTTTAAGTAAGGAATTGCATGCAGAATCTTGGTTAGTGCAGTTGGCTACAGGTACAAAGAAGCGAGTTCATCATTAGGTAAGAGTGTGTGCATTTGATTTGAATGGTATTCCTACCACAACACATTTGAATGTATTACCGTTGGGATCATACAATATGTTGTTTGGCATGGATTGGTTGTACCTTCATAGGACCAAGGTGGATTGTTATGACAAATCCATTGAGTGTGTGGATGACAATGGGGAACCGAGAGTCTTATAGGGAAGGGAGAAAGCCACATCAATTAGGATGGTGATAGTTATGTGGGCAAAGCGCAGTCATAGGAAAAGGTGTGTGTTATTTTCCATACACATTTCTAGCGACAGAGATAAGGAAGTTGAGGATGCAGAAGTTTTGAGCAGGTACCCAGTTCTACAACAGTATCAGGATGTATTCCCTAAGGACATTTCAGAGTTTCCACCTCATAGGGAGGTAGAATTTTCTATTGAGTTAGTGCCAGGGGCAGCTCCAACATCAAAAGAACCTTACAAGATTCACACACTTGAGTTGGTAGAGTTGAAGTTTTAGTTGAAGGAAATGTTGGACAAGGGATACATTAGGCCAAGTGTATCACCTTGGGGCACACCAGTATTGTTTGTGAAGAAGAAAGATGGTACTCTCAGATTATGCATTGAATATAGGCAGTTGAACAAAGTGACAATCAAGAACATGTATCTATTCTCGAGGATTGATGGCTTGTTCGATCAGTGGAAGGGAGCAACCATGTTCTCGAAAATTGATCTGAGATCTGGATACCACCAGGTACACATCAAAGAGGAGGACATTTACAAGATAGCTTTCCGGACCAGGTATGGGCATTATGAGTTTTTTGTAGTTCCATTCGGTTTGACTAATGCTCCAACTACATTTATATGATTTATGAATAGTGTGTTGCGTCCGTATTTGGATAAGTTTGTTATTGTGTTCATTGATGACATATTGGTATATTCTAAAAATGAGGAAGAGCATGTTGAGCATTTAGCAACAGTGTTGAGGTTGTTGAGAGAGCATCAGTTGTATGCTAAGCTCAGCAAGTGTAGTTTATTTCAGACTGAGGTACATTACTTGGGACATGTCATTTCCAAGGAGGGTACAACAGTGGATCCAGAAAAAATAAAGGCCAACATGGAGTGGTTAGCTCCTAGGAATGTGGATGATGTGAGATGTTTCATGGGATTGGCAGGCTATTATAGGAGGTTCATCAAGAACTTATTGCAGATTACTTATCCTATTACATCATTGCAGAGGAAAGGTAAGAAGTTTGATTGGACAGAGGAGTGTGAGGCTAGTTTTGAGCAACTTAAGTAGTTGTTGATGCATGCACCAGTGTTACACATTGCATATCTGGACAAGGAGTTTGTAGGATGTACAAATTCTTGCAAGAGAGGACTTGGTGGAGTCCTTATGTAGGATGACTAGGTGGGATGATATGAGTCACGAAAACTAAATGAGCATGAGTAGAACTACCCGACACATGATCTTGAGTTAACAGTGATCATACATGCATTGAAGATGTGGAGGCACTATCTTCTTGGCAGGAGGTTTGTATTGATGAGTGATCACATTGGGTTGAGGTATTTGTTTGACCAATCGAATCTGAATGCCCGACACTCTAGATGGTTGGTCACGATTAGTGAGTTTGATTTCGAGATCAGGTACATCAAAGGAAAGGAGAATAGGGTGGCAGATGCTCTTAGAAGACATGTACAGGTAAATCACTTAGCAGCTATGAGATCCTATGGGACATACTTACAGGATAGGATCTCGAAGGTAGGTCAACAGAATGTCAGGTATATGGAGATTGTGCACAGGTTGCAGTAGAGTACAGGTACATGTACATGTATAGGTAGTAGTATAAGTACATGTACACGTAATGGTACATGTACAGGTATAGGTATAGGTGCATAGGATGTGGAATATTGTCTTACAGTAGATGAATTGATTAGGGATATATGTGCCAAACAATAGTGAGATCAGGAAGGTGATCTTGAGGGAGGTTCATGCGAAACCATATTCAGATCACCCAGGCTATTAGAAGACATTGACTGCAGTGAATAAATTTATTATTGGTTGAATCTGAAAAAGGATGTAGCAAAGTTTGTGGCTAGGTGTTTCAATTGCCAGTGTGTGAAGGTAGAGTGTAAGCATCTAGGTGGACTGCTATAGGCGATTGTGATTCCAAAATGGAAATGGGAGGTCATTTCCATGGAATTTATCACAAGTTATCTGAGGACAGTGAGACAACATGATTCCATCATGGTAGTGGTGGATAGGTTGACAAAGGTAGCCCACTTCATTCTAGTGAAGTCTACATTCTCAGCTAGTGATGTAGCACAAGTATTCATCAGATATGTGGTCAAATTTCATGGATTTCCAAGGAAGATTGTGTCAAACAGGGATGAAAAGTTCACTTCCAAGTTTTGAAAAGAGTTGTTTGTAGGTTTGGGCACAAAGTTGGCCTTTAGTACAACTTATCATCCACATACATATGGGCAGACTGAGAGGGTCAATAGGATATTGGAGAACATGTTGAGGATGTACGTGATGCATCAACAGTGAAAGTGGGAAGAATATCTTCTAATGGTAGAGTTCTCTTATAACAATGGGTATCAGAAATCCTTGAGGATGAGTTTGTTTGAGGCATTGTATGGGCAGAGTTGCAATACTCCCATTAGTTGGAGCGATCCAATTAACAGGGTGTTGATTGTATCAGACATGTTGGCGGAAATGGAACATGAAATGCAGGTTCTAAAGAAGAATCTAAAGGCAACACATGATAGGCAGAAGAACTATGCAAATAAGAATAGTTTCTTCAATGAGTTCCAGGTTGCGGAACATGTGTACTTGCACATCAAACCAAAGAAGAGCTCCTTATTGATTGGATCATGTGCCAAGCTGGCACTACGGTTTTGTGGACCCTTTAGTATTATTAAGAGGATTGGGCCAGTAGCCTATTGACTTGCACTGCCTCTGACAGTGAAAGTCCATGATGTTTTCCATGTGTTCTTGCTTAAGAAATATGTTAAATATGTTGATCATGTGATTGATTGGTTTGTATTGCAGGTGGAACCGGATGGAGAATTCCAGTCGGAGCCTTAATGTATATTGAAGAAAGAGGTGTGCATGCTCCAGAACTGAGCAATCGAGCAGGTTAAAGTATAATGGAAGCACTTTGGGCCCGATGAAGCTACATGGGAGATGGCAGATTAGATGCGAACTATGTATCTTTCATTGTTTGTCGGTTGAGGCAAAGCAATTTTGGTATGGTGTTTTTGTATATGTCTTTGGTATATGTTTTGGTACATGTTTAATGACGTTTTGATATATGCATATGGATGTAAATACTGCCATGAGATGTGTTATAAATATCCAACAAGCAGTATGGGTGTCATGTCATTATGATGTTATGCTTGTTATGTTGTCATGTTGGCTTGCTTTTCAGCAAGGTGATCATTGTAAATAATGCATTGAGCTATGTTATAAAGCTCCATGGACAATATGTTTTCTTCTTAGTGGTTTTGCTGAGGTATAGGTGTGATTGAACACCGAGGATGGTGTTCCCCAAGGGGTAAGGTTACGTAATAGCCCCAATGAAAATTCCATGTAATAAAAGTTAATAAAGGAAAAAATAATAACCACGGTTAATGGGACACTTATTCCAAGTTGAATGTTGGGAAAAACATCCTAGTGGGTGTTCATTTGGTTTATTGTGGCTAAGGAAATTGGCAAAGGAAATGATAAACTCTTTGGAAAGAAAAAATGGATTTTTTGGCACATTTATTTAGGAAAATAATGTAACTTAGGAGAAAAGGAAGGTGAAAGGTCATAGGTTGCATGTGAGGAGGAAAATGAAGAAAATAGAGGTCTAATATATAAAAAGGCTTTGGAGGTTAGTTCATTTTGGAGCTTTCTCATTATTCTCTCTCCATCTCTCTCACTCTTCGACACTTAGAGTTCTCTTGGAGCATTTTGGCATTGGATCAAGAAAGGCAAAGAAGGCAAGAAGAAGGAAAGAGCAAGCAAGGAAGATCAGGATCAAGAAGCTACAATAGTATTCTTTGCAGGTATCGATTTGCATGTGTATTTTCCTTACTAGATTTGGCATGCATGGTATTGCATGTGGTTATTTTGTTGTTATGGCATGGGTTTTTCCAGGTGTGATAATGTTTTCAGCCTAGCCTTGCCATTTCCAGATAACCATGGTGTGATGGGGTTCTCATGTTTTGGTTGAGCTAGATTACCAGATGGATTCAAAGCTAAGTGAGGTGGATCTCCAAATGATAGAGCACATGGCATAGTGGTATCTGAATCAGATTGTGGATCACGATAAAGCCACTGGCCTAGTGACACTTGAGCCAGACTGTGGGTTGCCGTAAAGCCAAGATTGTGTTGCCTCAGTGGGCCTAGGAATCCTTGCCGGTGAATGGTAGGATATAGGGTAAAGCCAAGAGGTGGATTTATCTCCATTGGGCCTAGTAATCTTGGGTTGGGATATGTGGTAAATCCTGGGGAATGGGTCTCGGTTTAGGGCCTAGTGATCCGGTGTGGATTGCGGTAAAGCCTAAGAGACTAGAGACAGGAAAATTCCTCACGGTGTAGGTGGAGAGATCCGATGGCATCCATGCTTGTTTGGCCTAGCGATCTGGTGGAGATCATGGTAAATCCTGTTGTTACATGTTTATTGTGTTGGCCAAGTGATCCTCGATGGACTATGGTAAAGCATGGTTTCTATTGATGAGGGTGAGGTGGTTTAGCCTCAGGATGCCTTGGTTGGTTCTTTTGGTTTGAATCCCACATTCATGCTTGGAATATGGCACGGAGGTGAATGAACGAAGAGAGATTTGGGTCATCCATTCTATGGTCGGGTGGAACGTGGTAGTCCCATCTCGAGTTTGGATTTTGCATCACCAATACGAGGTTATTTCTACTTGTATTTCTATGAGTATTATATTGGTTTATATGTTTATAATATGGCTATCATTTCCTTGGTATTTTTGTTGCTATTATGTTGTTTATGTATATGTTTTATGATAGTGGCTATGTATGGTTCTCATCATGTTTTTACTTGTAAATGAATGAATAATGTGTCTATGATCTAATAGATGATAATGCAGTAAATGATATAAGGGAACAATGCTTCATAGCGATTCTCAGATAAGTATGAGACCCCTATATTTAAATATGTTGTTTACACCTGTAGATTGCATATTCGTGATATGTTTGACGAAATGTTTGTCATGGCTAGTAGGGGTCTGGTTAAGGGCTTGCCCAAGTATTTACATTTATATCATTGTTTCCTTGTTATCTTTTTGTAGGAAGTTGTCATTCAATTATGGGGAGTGACCTAGGCTTTGGGCCTAAAAAAGTGGCTCAAATCCCGGGGATGCTGGCACAACACTGAACAAAATAGTCCCTGGAAATTGGCATGCATTATCATGAGAGCCTCCAGAGCCTCCTGGACGTTGTCAGGCCCATAACATGGGAGCTTCCAGAGGTCAACTGGTCTAAAACCTCAGTGGGACCCATGCGATAACTACTTGAGTGGTTGGGATGGTTCGTGGGTGTCCTGTAGCTGATGTGGAAGGTATGTATGTTGTGTTTCTATCGATTCCACTTCCTTAAGGTCACATAGGAGGTTGAATCTAATCATAGTAGCCTCTCGTCGCATGTTTACCCCGGTTGGTCGGTTACTTGGGTGGATGTGGGAGGAGGGTGTTTACATGTCCAATTGAGTGTTTTCGAAAATTGATTTGGGATTAGGATACCACTAGGTATGCATCAAAGAGGAGGACATTTACAAGACAACTTTTCGGACTAGGTATGGGCATTATGAGTTTGTTGTAGTTGCAATCAGTTTGACTAATGCTCCAACTACATTTATGTGCTTGATGAATAGTGTGTTGCGTTTGTATTTGGATAAGTTTGTTGTTGTGTTCATTGATGACATATTGGTATATTCTAAAAATGAGGAAGAGTATGCTGAGCATTTAGCAATAATGTTGAGGTTGTTGAGAAAGCATCTGTTATATGCTAATTTCAGGAAGTGCAGTTTCTTTCAGACTAATGTACATTACGTGGGACATGTTGTTTCCAAGGAAGGTATAGTAGTGGATCTAGAAAAGAAAAGGATCATCATGGAGTGGTTAGCTCCTAGGAATGTGGATGAGGTAAGATCTTTAATGGTATTGGCAGGCTATTACAGGAGGTTCATTAGGAACTTCTCGTAGATTTCTTATCCTATTACATTGTTGAAGATGAAAGGTAAGAATTTTGACTGGATAGAGGAGTGTGAGGTCAGTTTTGAGCAGCTTAAGTAGTTGTTGACGCATGCACCACTGCTACAGATTGCAAATTTGGACAAGGAGTTTTTAGTATGTACAGATGCTTGCAAGAGAGGACTTGGTGGAGTCCTTATGCAGGATGGGCAGATGGTATGCTATGAGTCATGAAAACTAAATGAGCACAAGAAGAACTACCTGACACATGCTCTTGAGTTAGCAGCGATCATACATGCATTGAAGATGTGGAAGCACTATCTTCTTGGTAGGAGGTTTGTATTGATGAGTGATCACATTGGGTTGAGGTATTTGTTTGACCAACTAATTTGAATGCCCAAAAATCTAGATGGTTGGCCACGATTAGTGAGTTTGACTTCAATGTTAGGTACATCAAAGGAAAGGAGAACAGGGTAGCAGATGCTCTTAGCAACTGGGTTCAGGTAAATCAATTAGTAGTTATGAGCTCCTATGGGACAAACTTACAAGATAGGATCTCGCAGGCTGGTCAAAAGAATGTCAAGTACATGGAGATTGTGCACAGGTTGCAACAAAGTACATGTATAGGTATAGGTATAGGTACAGGTACATGTACAGGTACAGGTGCGGGTGCAAGTGCACAGGATGTGAACTATTTTCTTACAGTAGATGGAATGATTAGATTTAGGGACACGTATGTGCCAGACAATAGTGAGCTCAAGAAGGTGATCTTGAGGGAGGTTCATGCGAAACCATATTCAGGTCACCCAGGCTATCAAAAGACATTGACTAGAGTGAAGAAATTTTATTATTGGCAGAATCTGGAGAAAGATGCAACAGAGTTTGTGGCTAGGTGTTTTGATTGTCAGCGTGTTAATTTAGAGTATAAGAATTCAAGTGGACTGCTACAACTGATTGTGATTCCATAATGGAAATGGGAGGTCAATTCCATGGACTTTATCATAGGTTTGTCGAGGATAGTGAGACAACATGATCCATCATGGTAGTGGTGGGCAGGTTGCCAAAGGTAGCACACTTCATTCCAGTGAAGTCTACATTATTAGCTAGTGATATAGCATAGGTATTCATTAGATATGTTGTCAAATTGCATGGATTTCCAAAGAAGATTGTGTCAAACAGATATACAAAGTTCACTTCCAAGTTTTGGAAGGAGTTGTTTGCAGGTTTGGGCACAAAGTTTCTCTTCAGTACAGCTTATCATCCGTAGACAGATGGACAGACTAAGAGGGTCAACAGGATATTGGAGGACATGTTGAAGATGTACGTGATGCATCAACAATGAAAGTCGGAAGAGTATCTTCCACTGGTAGAGTTCGCTTATAACAATGTGTATCAGGAATCCTTGAGGATGAGTCTGTTTGAGGCATTGTATGGGTGGAGTTGCAATACTCCCATCAGTTGGACCGATCCAGTTAACAAGGTGTTGATTGGATCGGACATGTTCGCAAACATGGAACAAGAAATGCAGGTTATAAAGAAGAATCTAAAGGTATCACATGATAGGAAAACGAGCTATGCGGATCGGAATAGGTTGTTCAAAAAGTTCCAGGTTGGGGAACAGGTGTACATGTGCATCAAACCAAAGAAGAGCTCCTTATGGATTGGATCATGTGCCAAGCAAGCACCAAGTTTTGTGGACCCTTCAGTATTTTTAAGAAGATTGGGCCAATATCCTATCGACTTGCACTGCCTACGATAGTGAAAGTCCATGATGGTTTCCATGTGTTGTTGCTTAAGAAGTATGTTAAAGATGTTGATCATGTGATTGAATGGTATGTATTGCAAGTGTAACAAGATGGATAATTCCATTCGGAGCGTCAATGTATATTGCAGAAAAATGTGCTCATGCTTTAGAATTGATCAATCGAGCAGGTTAAAGTGCAGTGGAAGCACTTTGGACCCAATGAAGCTACATGAGAGATGGCAGATCAAATGCGGGCTATAACGCCCCCTTTGGCATTAATGGAAAATTTAACACAACATGTGAGGCTAACTCATGAATAAAAAATCTCTCCCCCTTTGACATAAATGGAAAAGGGCCATGCAAACATGGAAGTACCATGCCAATAATGTGCCGGAAGAGAAGAGTGCTCCCTATGAAAATTCCTACACTCATGGAACCCCTACTGCAACAAATCTGAATCTACTTCACCTACTTGATTTTAATGTACATTATCAAGTTATTATCTGAATACTGAATCAAATTACTTCTGCATTCTACACTTCTTTGATATTTGAATACATGGAATAGAAAATTGAGCAAAGAACAAGATACAGAGGACACATTTATTTTGGACAAAATAGTCCCTTGAAAAACCCAATGCGGGAAAACTGGTGCAACAACTCTGAGGGTTTTGTATTATTAAGTAGTAATTATAAATACAATGTTGGTTGCCCTCTCGGCAAACCAGTGACAAAGAAAATATAATGGTGGAAAACTGAGTGAGTTTTACCTCACTTCACCCGGTAGATTCCGGTTGATCCAACAACAAAATTGGCTAACCCTGGCTATCTCTGCCCTAGCCTTGCATAGGTCCTACATCAGCCTTACAGGCTCTGCGTTGTCTCTTCTTCCCATTGCGTCAACCTTATCGGTTGTTCAAGTAGTTCCCCGATAGTTCCAGATTTCTTCGTGAAGGCAACTTCCCTTCCCTTATAGCTCTACGTCAAACCTGTGTGGGCCCAGAATGGCCCAATGTTAGTCCCTCTAGGTGTTGTGATGCCTCCACTGGTGGCTCTCTGCCTCTCTGCCCAATATTCTTGAACTATCGCTACCCCTTTTCTGCAAAATGATCACTTAGTTCAAATTTATTAGCTTCCAAGACCTAGAAATTTCGAACTCTAGATCACTTCGTTCTCTCGGTGTGTTTCTGAATGAACGCCAAGCCTCCTTCTTATACTTTTCTTGTTGAGACTTCAATGACCAAGATTAAGTCTCTAATCAATGACTAAGGTTACAACTTGACTTGATCTGCCTTCTAGATCATTCTCACCCATATTTTGATTAATACCCATTAATACTTTAATTTTCCTAAGTTTAGACTTAGGAACCCCATTAAAAAATTTAAATATTTTAATAAAATACAATTTGGGTGGAATTTCACCAAATGGTTTATGGGTTCTTTAGAAGTCATGTTCCTTAACCTCTCCACCAATTTTCATGGCTGGAGAACATCTAATGCTACCAAAAACTAACACTCCCCCGATCATACTCAACACCATAAGTGATGCATCCCAAAGAAGTATCCTCTGCAAATAAACATGTAGAACAAGGAAACTGACTGCCAACACCACTACCCAATTCCATGCCAACTCTGAAGACTGAAACATGCTCCCCCTAAGCATGTAATGGAGCTTCAATTAATACTCTACCTGTTGAAGCAACACATTTGCCTGCTGCAATGAGCCTCCTTGTCAAATGCAGGAGACTAATACTCATGAACCATGACTCAAACTGACTTAGTACATGATATACAATGAATTACAATACATAATGATTCATGAAGTGAATACATGGTTGTGACAAGTACATATGACTGACATATAACTCCTCTACACCTATCATCAACAATGAATCTATTAACCAAGTTTACATCATGCACGCAATGAAGTGGTGCTACATCAAGGATATACTAAATGATACATGACTTGGACTCCATTGACCCACATATGGCTAAAAACATAATAGACACCAAGGTTCACTCCATGAGCAAGATGCCCAAAAGATGACATAATGATAATACATGCCTTTTAAATCCACACATAATGATCCTCCCATCAATACATGCCCAATACATTAAATAACATGAGTACATGGAAACAATGATCATCAACATATGCTCCATATGGCAGCAAAAATACACGGCATATCCATCAACCACATGAACTCCATGAGCTATAACATAAGCTCTCCAAAAGCAACAATAAATAGGAACACTGACAAAAAAATGTGCTAGTGCATGGGGCCATCATCCCATCAACAAATATCCTGCATCAAAATCACCATGCAACCACCATACTCCTCATGTGCACCAACAAGAAAGTAAACTAATAGCAGTAACATAGGAACATGTCATAAGCAACAACAAATTCATCCACAACATAATGCATCATAGGTAGTAGCAGCAATAATAGTGTTATGTCCGAGCAACAACATTGAACATACCAAGCATCATAGGAAACATCTAATACTTATCCTCATCAAAGGTGAGCAATATATCATCAATGAGGCATAAACATCAAATCAATGAGCAACATCACAAGTATACTCCATGTATGAGCAACAATCATCATAACTAAACCATCCAAATATATATCATGAGCAGCAACATGATGCATCTAGAATAGTAAACATGGCTAATAAAATGAATACTCTAGATGAACTAACTCCAACACAACATCTGATCTCCATGGCTACAACATATGCATGGCATAATATCATCTAGCAACAAAATCAATGCCAAATTCTCTATGCAACCATACTAGGTCATCCAACATGTAGTGTGTGGTAGCAGTAACAAAAATCTTCCAGAAACACAATGGCAACACATTCCAAAAACATTTGGAAGCACAAATGCTTCCCCTAAATGTGTCATTTCTCACCACATCTTGACAATGCATGAATGCCATGTCATCATTATAATCATAACCACTCCAACGTGCAGCTCCTCCAAACACCATCAGTAACAACATAACTGATCCACTGATAAATAAATTGGAAGAAAATATATTAGACATAAAAATACACTTCACCTCCAATAAGATAGGCTGATCTTGTGGACCTGAATGTGCATGAGGCAGAAATGAACTCATCATATGTTGCTGCAAACTCCATAATACACTCCCCTCGAGTTTATGGACCTCTCATAATCTGCAGTCCTTAATAAGTATGCATGAAATAACCATGGACTACATGAGGGAATTCTATTCACTAGTTGAAGAGATGAAGCTCCTTCTTCTTCCACATGGTATTGGGTTGCTTCCTTTCTTCCTTTATCTGCTTCTTCTCTTCCTTCACTAGTTTTGTGCTTGATCCTCTTGTTTTTTATTGCTTTTGACGATTTTTCCTTGAGTAACGAGGCAACAAACAATCTCTTTCCATATGGCCAAATCTATGGCAAATACAACACTCCACATGGCTAAGAGGATCAACTCTTCTTCTACTCATGCCAAATCTAAATTGTGCATAAATCTGTCTCTCCTCCAACGGTTAGACCTATAATCTATTGCCTTATGGCCAACCAAGTGACACGAGTTACAATAACCATAAAATTCACAAGTATACCTATTGGCCATCCTCCTTGGTTACTGATATTGTTGGAATCTCTGTTGATATGGTCTATACGTTTTACTCCAACAATTTGTTGCAATATGCTCAAACTTGTGATAGTTGTAGCATTGTATCTCATGCATCAAAGGAATGAAGGGAGTTTGCTTCCTTTGAAATCTAATGGAGCTACCATGAACATCTCTAGGAGAAAAGGATCTTTTGAATGTAGATGCTCCTTCATATTTTCTACTCTGCTGCTGGTTCTACTTATTTTTTTGCTGTTGATTCTTTTGTTTGCTAACTCGTTGCTAGATCTGTTTCTTGGTTCCTTGGTTCTCATTTTTCTGCTAGTATTGTTTGCAACATGTTTCTTGGGTTCTTCTTTGATGTTCTTACCTGCATGCAAACTAGATTCACCCTTTTTAAATCCAAGGCTAGATTTATCCAATGGTGATATTTGGATTTCAAGCAAATTATCCAAGGCCATCGTACTCTTCTCCATCTTCTGCTACTTTCTCAAGGAAACAATTTCAACTTCTAATTTCTCAACCTATTCTACCTTTACTTGATATTGTTTCCTCATTCCTTCCTCAACTCTTTCAAACCCTTCCATTTTAACTTTCAAGCTCACAACCTCTTCCTTAAGCTTGGCCTCCTTGTCATCATAGATTTGCAAAAGTTTCTCTTGATCCTTACATGCAACTGTTAGTTTAGAGATCTCAGATCTAAGACTTTTAATAACATTCTCATCTGCACTATGTGCTTTAGCATGATCTAAATCAGAATCATCGAGATTATAACTTAACAGAAAATCATCAAGATTTATACCTTTAGGAGCATGCTTTTCTAGTTCCTTCTCATCATCTACTAAATCATGTGCACTAGCAGAATGAGATTCTTGTAACTAAGATCCTTGTTTCTGGAAGCTCTTCTTTTTGTTCATCTTCTTCTCATTTTCAAAATTGCAATTGCCGCTGGTACCATCTCCAAATATGGATTCTAGAGTGTCCCACATATCTTTGGCACATTTCACACCCACTAGTCTCTTCATGTCATCATTATGAAGATTTTCATACATTATGCACCGTGCTTGTGCATCCTGTTGGAAAACTTCATTTGGAATTGGATCTTTGCCACAACCTTCACACACTAGTTTCCAAATGTTAAATCCATAAGATAAAATTTGGGATTTTACATTTTTGTGCCATACCTTGTAATTTGCAGCATTGAGGACAACCATTCTAAAAAAAAAACAATTTCCGCCAACAAACCCTTGATCTACTCTCCAAGGATCAAGATGCAACCAAGAGCCCCGCTCTGATACCAATTGTTGGAATATATTCACTACTGGGGGGGTGAATCAGTAATGAGGACACTCATAAAATTTTTCTCCAATTATTTAATCTTTAGCATGCATAAACTGAAACATATAATCATAGATTAGTGCAACAGAAATAAACATGCAGCCACAAAATCAAAAAACAAAATGACACAAGTGTTTCTAGTGGAAAACCTATCCTGGGCAAAAAACCACGCTACTGCTACACTTCTCAATTCTATTATTAATGGCTGAACAAATTATACATGGACAATCTCACTCCAATGAGCTTTGAAGACTTTCTTCTTTCGCAATTCTGGTCCTTTGAGATAGGAACCTATTTCTCTCTCGGATCTTCAGACTACCATCCGCTGAAGGCCGCCATGATCATTCAATCCTCGCCCCACTCTGATGGGACTATCCAACTCCTATTGGATGGAGAAAACTCTTCCTTCTACTGAATCCACCAAGTCACTATCTACTCAAATCCTCCATGTCTTCACTACCTCCATGCGAGCCTCCTTTCATATATTTTCAAAATGGACTTTGAAAACTTGCTCAACATTAGCATTGCAACAACATAGCATCAAAGCTCATAAAACTGTAGCAAGAGCTGCCATCAAAACTCCTCTCAAAATCTCCAACACAAGGAGCAAAACAATCTCCTCAATCCACTACACAATCCAATATCAACACCACACGCACTGCATAAACATAAGGCTGAATCATACTTCAACTAATTGCTACTACTACTACAAAATGCTTCACAAATTTTGCATAATAAAACTC
The DNA here is from genome assembly GCA_000404065.3 of Pinus taeda. Taxonomy (NCBI): domain Eukaryota; kingdom Viridiplantae; phylum Streptophyta; class Pinopsida; order Pinales; family Pinaceae; genus Pinus; species Pinus taeda. The sequence continues at coordinate 19,524 of APFE030658529.1, forward strand.
ACACAGTTTGAAGGGTCTTCTCCAAACTCACACTCACTCCACAACTGAACTAGATAATCAACAACAAAATAGAATCAATGTCTTCCTCTATTTATGAAATCCCTGAGATGATTAACTCAGTAAATGCTATAGGTTATGGAAAATTCAACAACTACTTTCACATGCTTCAGATTTGGTTTAGGAAGGAATTTTGACCAAATCAAGCACTAATTCCACTATCCCTTTGATATCTTCAAACTTGATCCACTTCTAGAGACAACATGACATTTTTCGACCACATAATCGAAATTTCTGATCGAGATATAACATAAAAACCAAATAAAACATTTGAGGAGCGTGAGAAACACAGAGAAACTCATCTACAGGCTCAGTCTCTCCCATGACACTTTGTGCAAGCATCCAGGTTCTTAGTCGCTCTCATGAGACACTATGCCAGCATCCTGAGGGGCTATGGTCACTCCCACAAGCCTCTATTCCTGCATCTAGGGCAGAGAACCTTCGTTTTCTCCCAATCTAGACCTAATTTCGAAAAAATGCAGATTAGAAAGATAATTAGGTTCGTTCTACACAAAACCCATGTCTCAAAATTTTGAAATTCATCTTCATTTGCTCAAAATATCCAATCCAAAACTACCACTTCTATCCAAACACCATACTCAACAACTAGGCCAAAAGCTGAAGTAAAACATCTGTTCTTCAATCCAGAACCTTTGCCACCTGACCCATCATCTTCCTCTACTCCTACACACTCCTCCAAGCCTCTGCAACAGGTCTGCGGCTAATGAATAAGCAAGGAAAAATTCCAAGACATGGTAGACCTATTCTGCAAACTTTAGGACCAAGATCAACACCTCCATCTCCTCAAGCAGCAACCTCAATCTCTCTGACACCTGTAGCAGCATCTCTATCCTCTGTAGTAGCATCCTTAAGACCGACAACATCAGCAACATGCCATACAACTGCCTCCAACACTGGTGGAAGCACCTCCAACACAAGTAGCCTACAACCATCCCATGAAGCAAAAAACCAATGTCTCCAAGACAAATAGAGACATATGCAGCAAATATAGCAGCACTCCAACAACCTCCTGCAGCAGCAACATCTCCAAGCTACACCACAACACCATGAGCATCTCACCATCCTTCTGCAGCAACAACATCTCCAACCAACACATCGTGTCTGGAAACCATCTCCTTAACAACCACAACATCACCTCCACTAGGTCTAGTCATAGGATGTTGACATCAATGCCAACTAACAAGACCATCACTAATTATGCATCCATCACTCATGCATATGACCAACATCACCAAGATATCATTGACATCAATTCCAACACCACAATGCCAACATGATATTCCTTCCCTCTTGTCTGTCTTATGGAATAACAACAACTTGTTGATGAGTTGGCTCCTCAATGGCTTGCTTAGTCTTCAACCTGGTTCTTGGTCTAATCATAATCTGTGTCTCTTCCTCTGTTGTCGGGACCTTCTCCTTTTCCTTTCTACTCATCTTTTTGCTCTGAATGAATTCCTTTATTTTTGTCTTGATCACTGGCTCAGTTTTGGGCTCTTCCTTCTCTTCACATTTATCCATAGGTGAGATGTCTACTTGAGGTAGCAGACCCACACTTGACAAGAAGCTCTCCCATGACATTTTCTCCTTTCAAGCTCATGCAACACTAAAATTTTGATCAAGGAAAAATGAAACAAGTTGGGCATGTGATTGCCTTTCTTTGCTTGCACCTTCTCAACCATTCTACCTAGGATTTTGAACAAATAATAGGGCATATTCAGAGTCTTTTTGGCAGTGAAGTGCATAAGGAGTTTAATGTGGTATTGGTAGACCTTGCTAAACTTGCCCTCACTGGTAAAATACCTCTATATGACTTCGAGTGGCTCACTGTAATGGATCTGAAGGTAAGTGCTGGGAAATGTTGTGTCAAAATTGTCTTTGAACTATGGTTTCAGAAACTCCTTGAAAAATGATACATCCAACTCTTCTCCCTTAAACCAATTTTCTTCTTTTGAAGGGATGGTTGTGGCATTAGGGATAAATTGTTTTGGAATGAGAAACTCCAGGTTTCCTAACTTGACCCTACCCTCCTTGAAGTTCAATGCAAACAGGCCAACAAGCTGTACATGGTGACCAATTGCTTGTATCTTCTCACAAAAGACAATGCAACTAGTGTGCTCAAAATATATTTTGATTGCTGGATTGGAGTTTATTAGGCCTATATTTTTGGGCTCATCACATATTATATCCCCTCCTTTACTTTTACTCTTTCTAGCAGTGGGAGCCATATGTTTTCAAACACAGTAGGAAAGAGTCTAGCACTCGTGGAAAGTTGATTGGATGGTAGAAAGACAACAACAAACTATATGTACATCGCGTTGATCAAAGCTAAGATCTAACAACTTGATTTTTAACACGCTGTGCAATGGAGGTAGAGAGTGTAGTGAGGCATCCACAAGGACTTTTTGCAATTAAAGGCTTACATAATTTTACCCAAATCCATTCAAAACTTGACAGTGCTCAGGTTTAACCCTACAACTAGGTTTCAATCCCTAGGCTTAAGTCGACCTGAAACAAGTCTTAGAAAACGCTTGAGTAGTGGTGGCTTAACACAATTCAATTAACCATGAATTTTGCTTAAAAATAGAAATTTGGATTAGGAATGGGGACTCCTACCTTATACTTAAATGAAATTGAATTTTTTGACTACGTTGATGCTTTGGAGGGGCTGGAGAAATGCTGCGTAGTGGTTGCGTAGTACTATGTAGTGTGTAGGCTAAGTAGCACTGGTGGACAACAAACTTTGCACAGTGAGGACAAATTCAATTATTTATCAATCAGCTGCTGAGAATCGATATGTGGTCTCTTGTATTGCTAGTGTTTCTAGTGATTAACAAATAATTAGCATGAGTGTACAGTCGCATGAAATTAAGGTGGCATAAGAATTTGAATTACCCCTTGTCTTTTGTCCTGTAGTGCAACATTTGAATTAATTACTATTAGCGATCTTCACTTGGAATGAGTATAAAGGTATGGGGAATCATTAAAATTTTAGGGGTATGATGTTTCTTAGGTATGGGGGTTGTGTATTATGTATGAGGGTTGTACATGGGATGAGTATAAGGAAGTGGTAGTGGTGTTATGGGGATAGGTTTATAATGAAGAGGGGGGAAAGGAAATGTAATGTGAATAAGATGTAAATGATATGTGAAAAGGGGATAGGATGTAGATGATATATGAAAATATGTATAAAGGGAAATGGGGAAACATGGAAGTGTCAGATAGATAGGAATAAGGGATAAGAATTTAAAACATATTTAATGACTAAACCTCATGACCATCAAAACTTTAGACTGACATAACTTCATTTCAAATGGTTCTGATCAACAAATGACTGACACATAACCCCTTTTTACTTGAATGTACAAACATGTGTGACCTCATGAATCCCACCAACTTGACACTCTTTCATGCTTTGGATGAACTCTCTATGGAATAAATTCAAGGATGTCGAATAGTGATATGGAGACTATGACAACAACAGTCGTCATAGGCTAAATTGCTTCAAAAACTGAAAATCAATGGACAAGGAAAATACATTTGGCAACAAAAAACCTAGAACCTCAACACATCACATCATCTGTAAGAGAAAATTCTAAGGTTGAAGTAGTGGAAGATCACATCGAGCATCAACAATAAGTTCTCCAACTACCAAAGATGCTTGCTTCCATCTGACCTTGGATTAATTCTGAAGTCTGAGTTGTATTTGGATTCTCTTGTGAGACTGAAGAGAATGCAGATCCTATAAATATGTTATCCCTTGCTGGAAAATCTGCAGACTTGAGTACTGTAGGAGCTTGCCCTACTCCTTTTGAGAAATCTATCTTAGGATTTGACCTTGCTTTCTTGGTGTAAATTTTGAATTCTTTGGCTGAAACCTCTGTGAATGAAGGAGAGTCTTCTTCCCGTGGCCTCTTCTCTGCTTTTTCCTGAGGTGTGGGAGTTTTTGAAGTAGCGGTAGACAACGGTTGCTCCGCTGCCTCCTGTAGAGTATTTTTCTTCCCACTCATCTTAGTTCTTGTATTTCTCAATTTCAAGCCTCTGAGTGTGAACATATGGAGTAGTTTTTTGTTCCACTCTTAGTTTAGAGATAATACCAAATGGGTCATATGACTGAGTGAAACTCAAGGGAAAATTCATTTGTTTTAGGAGGATATCTGCCTCCTTTCCTGATTTCCTGTTGTTAAAAATAAATGGCCCTATCTGAGCCTTTATTCTGAACTACGATTTCTTCTTAGCTGACACAAAATGGACCTCATTTGAGCATATCATTTTCCTAATGTATTCTAAAGCAAAAATTCTCATTGGGAGATACCTGGGTAGTTTATAAGGTGGCAGCTCACATCCATACACTCTTATTTTGGTGTAATTCTGGTATAAATGCTAGTCACCTATTCTGACATGCTCACTTAGGTATTAAATCTTCTTAAATTCTGCATTGACCTTGGGTACTGTCTCATTGCTCAACAAACATGTAGTTGGATGAATAAATTATTTGAAGCTATATTCTTCTAATTTCCTTCTTGGCATGGAAGTCCAAAAAATGAGTGAGTGTGGCTCCCCCTATTGATTCAGTTTGTGTACTACAAATGGGAACTTGTCTGCTTGATAAAATAAAAACATATACACAAGAATAGAGACATATCTGAACATTCCTTCAGTTTCAAGCTTAAGGAATTTTTCATGAATGTTGTCGGGAAGGAATTGGCTAAAATTGAAAATTACTAAGGGCTTTTCTTCAGTGGAGAAAATGGACAGAAAACCTAAAATAGGTACATCTACCCATTCATCCAAATAATACCCTAGCAAACATGGCAATATGGAAATGACTTGTTTAGATTTGTCTGGAGAAATGAAGGAGGGATATGGTGGATTCTTTTTTGGGAGCTGGGCATCTTCAGGTAGGAAGATTTTCAAAATCTTGGATCTCTGGGAAAAGGTCAACTTCTGATATAATTCATTTAGGGCTTCCACTGAGAAAGGAATAGTGGAATCATTCTGAGGGATCTGCAACATTTGGTTAATTGACTGAGAGGTGAATGTGAATAGAATTTCACCTTTGTGGGCCACAATAGCTCTCTAGTTTGGCAAGTAACAAGCTTTACATTTGAGGACAAATTTGGGGAAGTGATGGGTTTGGGAAACATGTAGAGGGGTAAATTGGATTCCCAGAGGCCAATTTCATCACTTTGGTCAAGGAAGATGTCTTTGAGCCAGCTGTGTAATTTGAATAAATAAAATTCACACTTTGTCCTTGAGATTTTATTGTCTTTGTCAGCCAATGGGATGTGATCAAGGTCAACTGATAGGGGAATAATAAGATTTTCATTATTAACGTTGGTTTTTCTCTTGGGAGCCATATCGGGAATTTTGAAGCTATTTGGAAAGCCTTAAGAGTTGTGCAATTTACTCGGGAAAAACTTGAAAATGGAGGTTGGTGATGATGGTTAAGATGGTGCTGCGATGTCCTAGTTTTTTGCTCAGTGTCAAGACAATTTTCTTGTATGAAACAAAATTGAGAAAATGAAAAAGAACACATGCGGGATTAAATTCAGCAAAAGGTGTAACAAGAATGGATGGTGGGCTCTTTATTCTAGAGGAATAGTTTGTTGAGGGCGCGGGACCATTGGCGGGTTTAACAATAATTTAGCTGAGGATTAAATGCATAACGGTTAGGGGAAATGGTTGGACATGTGTTTGGAGGGATTAACAGTGTAGGTGCAGGGAACTGTTGGCGGGAAGGAGTGGATTAGGTTGTTTTTGAAGGGGGGGAGGGTGGTATACAATATTGAGAGGGGGGGTGCAAAAGAATGTGGATGTGACATGTAAGTGTGGTTGTGGGTGGAACGACGAAACCACCTTTTCAGACACCACCCCTCCCGACCCCCCACCCCCCCTCCACCGATAAAGGTAGGAAGGGTAGGGGGGCCAAAAGGCATTATGGACTGTTGATTACCATTTCCAATGAATTTGCAGCATAGATCATGTCCACCACTTATCCATTACATGACAAAAGATATTGCCATTTCCCACTTATGTTTATAAGAGCCAAACTTAGGACAAAAATTGTATGCCTTTAAATCATGCATAATACCATTTTAATGCTTTTTCTCCTAATTTTTGTAAGCAAGGCCTATCTTCTACCAACCAAGGGTGCATTTAAATGTGTAGGCCCTTCTTATTTTCCTTTGAAGGAGAGATTTATCCTAATCTAAATTCTAACCTACAAACTTTAAATTATTAATCCAACTTAAACAATTGGATTAATTTCTTCACCTATCTACCTAATTTTAACCAAGTTTAAACAATTTGTTTAAATTATTCTCTAGTCTAAAAACATAAATTCAAATGTGTTTAACCATGATTATATTGTATGATTCAAACAAAAAAGTGTGATGGTGGCATTTAAAACAAGTTATGCACAATTCCTAATTTATTTTTCAAAACAAAACTATTTTTCTCCTAGTGGCATTTGAATTTGTATTACTTTCACTCTTTTATCTTTTCATGGGGTTCTTTTCATCCTTTTTTTATTCTTTTATTCTGTTTTTTTTTTATATACCCTCTTTTCATTTCTTATTTTTATTTTTATTTTTTCTTTTTGGAAATAATTTGCAATATGAAATATTCTTTACAATTTGATATACTAAAAGAAAATATTCAATCATCATTTGATCCTATGAATCATAGGACCCTAACACTTTCAATACTTGATTGTGATTTGTTTCCTTCTCCTGTGGTAGCAAGAACCTTACTTTGTTTAATGCAACCTCATGTGTTCATATTTAATGGCTACATTGCATTTCTATGTTGCATTATTATGTGTGCATCCCAATTATTCATTGTTCATGCTTATGTGTTTGCATACTATATTAGATTGCATTTAGCTAACTTTTATTTCTAGTATTGTTTTTGTATATATCATATAATCGCAAGGGTGACGATAAGCACCCCGTTCACATGTAGCAAATAAGTTTATTTGAGTGTGTAGGTAATAGGTATGTGAGCCTAGGGATTGTTGGGGTTCTCATGAATTTCTAATTTGAGCATATGGGTCATGTGCACTATGGTGAGCACATGTCCTCAAGTTGGATCTAGATGTTACCCACTAAAATGTGGGTAACCACATAGGAGAACATTTTTCTCCTACTTTGGATAGTTAGTCATCTAACAACCCTATGTTTTCTCAATATATGATTATATGCCACATTCATCCACCATTTTCACTGGTCAGACACCTCTCACCATCTCACATTCCTCTTGAATGAAGGTGGGTCATCATTTAATAGGTACTTTAACCATTTTGCAATCATGTGATTTTACTTAATGTTTTGGGCATTATAACATGGATTTAGGGGTGATCTAGATGATTAAGCAGTCGTGACTATAAACTTGTTCTCTCACCTTATTAGGGAGGTTTTTTTTTATCCGTAGTCCAATGGGACCTCCTGTGAGGCTTTAGGGCTATAGGATGGGAATTACATGGGAAACTTGGATTGAATTAGTGTGTCCATAACATTTCCATACTTTCCACCTTTCACCATTACCCTAATTTCATGTCCATCCTTCAAATTTTCTGTCATTGTTTCATTGGGACTAGCACCTTCATATCCTCATCCATGAGTCTAGGATAGAAACTTTTCCCTGAAGGTTAATGTAATGAAAAGAAAGATAAACCATAAGATGGCCACATTGAAAGAAAGAGAAAAAATGCAAAATATGGTTGGGACAATAATTATTGTGTGCAAAAAAACCTAGCATGAGCTCTGCCCCCTCATTAGCCATCACCCGATTCTTGAGCACTAGATGCTCCATCACATAATAAAGGAACCCTTGCATCTCCCAATACTGATGTGCAAGAAGCTAACTCATTGGTAAGAGGTAAATCAATGCTATATCATTAAAAGCAATATTGGACACTTGAGTTATACTCCCTATCAAAGCATTATCAAAAATAAGTAAATGGCGCACCGGAGGGGTGGAAAAATCACACTGGAGAAGGGGAAACTCATGCCTCCATGATTTCTCCCTCCATACATCTATACAATCAGGAATATGGACCTCCATTAGTTGGTCCCATGACCATGGCACCTTTCCATGAATTATTTCCCCTCCATTGAAACATTATCACAAATATATATGAATTGAAGGGTTGGCCTAGGAAATTTCACCTCCCCTTAGGGGTTGGAACCACCTAATAAGGTTTACCATCTATCCATCTCTAAGATAGGGAGTGAACACTTTAAAGGACTTGGTCTAGTTAGATATTTGAAGGATATCCCAATTTGAAGTGTTATTATTCCCTTAATAACTAAGTGGTCCACTATAATGCATCTATGTTCATTGTTCCTAATTATTGGTAACTTTCACTTGATTTTGAAATGGTTTTGGTATGTGGTCCTTTGCACAACAATAGAGGACTTGAGGGTACATTTCATGCCTCCACTACACATTATGCCTAGGCCACACCACACTTTTCGAGAGCATTGATGACCTTACAAATGTAGTGTTTCCCCTCCAAACAGGAGTGTTTAGAACTTCGATGACACAAGTAGATAATTGACATCTCATAGCACTCCTCGATATTGAAACACTAACATATTTTTTCTTAGTATTGAAGATTCTTGATGATGTACCTAGCAGTCCTAGCATGCCCCTCGATTGGCCTTGACAATGTTTGATGGGAATCACTTGATCTAGAGTCCAAATGATGATGGACATTCCCATGATGACAAGGAATGGTTTGTACTACCACTTGGAGCCCCATTGTTGGAGAGAGATGATGCCACATCATACTTTTATCCCAGACAAAGTGATGCATGAAATTTCCCTAAAATATGTCATCACCTAGGTAGGATTAAGCATTGGCAATCTTTGTGTTGATTTTTTTGTTGGGAAAATCTCAGAAGATCGACCCAAAGAGATCACATCCCACCAGCCAAACTAGTAGATCCTAACCTGAAGGGCATCGAGGAGAATTAACCCCGTAATGGGAACTCGACCAATTTAGCTAATGTTCAAGGCTCCAAGCTTTATATTAATAAAAAGCCTTGAAAAACTAAATGATTTCTTTCCTTTCTATTTTTGTAAGCCTTTTAAGGCCAACCACTAGGGTTTTCCCTAGGGTCAAGTTAGTATAAGGAATTTTTGGGTGAGTGATTGTGGTACAAAAACCTATGTTTTATCTTGTTAATCCTTTTTAATGCAAAATATAGCCTTTTTCATGGTAAAAATCCCCCTTGGAGGGCTGATGTCATCTTTATCTAAACAAATTTGTGCATTAGAAACCCTAATCATAGCCTAACTTCAACTTGAGGCTTATCGTGAGTATTTGCTTTATTATTTTGTTGACCTTATTTTTAGTAAGCCCATTCTTTGACACAAATGTGCCTAGGTACTCCTTTGTTGTTACATATCAAGAAACCCTAGGTCATATGTGTCCTTACTATTATAGGTGAATGGTAAACTATTCATTTTTAAGAAGTATTGAGCCTTTGTACATCATTGAATATCTCCACCTAGCCTATGCTTTCAGGTCTTAGAACCATATAACCTAGAATATCATGTTAAGTAATGATTGGGAAGCATACTTTGTGGTGAAATTCCACTAAAGAGCAGAAGTAAGATTCCCTGAGGTGACAATGGAAATCTACCCCATTGTTGAAACAAGGTTTGGCCATTGCCTTGTGAGTCTTCTGACATAACCTGCTAGATTTTAAGGCCACAATAACAACCCTAGACAATAATAACATGAGAGCTAAAATATAGATACAAACACTTATGGACAGAGCCTTTTTGAACAAAAATCACACACAGGTATATACAATAAATAATCAAGGTTCCCTCTATTACTTTCAATTCCTTAGCACACTTAAAGAAAGTAGGAGAAATCCATTAATGACCTAAGAGAAATGATCATAACACAATTCATGTGTGTAAAACTTGGAATCCCTCTCCCATATAAGGCAATCATCCACATGAACAACATGCTATAATGTTAGCACCAAGTTTGTACCTTTCCTAAAGGTCCAAAGGTTATGATTATCAATTCAATGTGCAAGGGGTTATGTAATGGCATATGAATTATTTATTTATTTATTTTATTTTTAATTAATTAATTTTATTTTAATTAATTAATTAAATTAATTAATTTTTTTAATTAATTAATTAATTTATTTTTAATTATTTAAATTAAATAATTTATTTATAATTTTATTAAATTTAATATAATTTAATTTAATTATTAGTAAATAAATCAATTAATAAATAAAAATAATTATTTATTTATTATTTATTTATTATTTTTTAAATTTATTTATTTATTTTTTATTTTTATGGAAGGGTGACATAAAGCTTAGAAATATTTCAAAAGAGTTTATTTAAGTTATATCTAACTTTTCCCTAAGTTTTGCAGCAAATTGAAGCATATCGAATGCCTACAACTAGCGCTATGAAAATATTTCGTAGCGCACTACGAACTTTTGAAAATATGAGTTTCCAAATTGCTTTTCAATTGCCCAAACCATATTTCAAGAATATTTACCCTTACTAAATCTTGATGTGACATTTGACAGAGTTTTCAAGCCTAAGAGAGGGATTTGAAATTAAACCCAAAAATGATAATTTGCCCTAAAATGACAGTTTTCGGCTTTTTTCCTGTTTTAGCCACTATTTTCAAACACATATTTCAAATTGATGGTGATGAATTTAAAAAAAAAAAAGTTTTTGTTGTAAATGGGATGATTTACAAATACCTCCTAATTTTGTCGAGACATCATGGTTTGGAAACTGCAGAGGAATATTTGAGGCTTATTTTTCCACATTTTGTAATTATGTTATTTTTCTGTTTTAGTCACTATTTTCAAATGCAGGTTTCGAATATGGAGATGAATTTGTTAAAACAAAAATAAGTTTTTGTTGGTAACATAAAAATTTAAATAATCATTTTTTACCAAGCTAGCATGGTTTGAAGGATATGAAGGAATATTTGCAGCTTATTTTTTAGGATTTAAATATTTAATTATTTCTTGTTTTAGTCATCCACTTTGGGTGCGGTTTTTGAGAAGATGAAGATGAATTTTCCAAATCTAAAAGAGGTTTTTGTGCAGAATGAGCTTATTTAAAAAACCATGTTTTAGTATCTACACATATATCACGGTTTGGGAGATCTAAATGCCTCTTTGAATCCTATTTTTCAGAAATATTCCAAATGTTTCAAAATTTTGTTTCCTATAAAAATTCCAATTCAACCACTGAAGGAAACCTCCTCAAATTCGACTCTGGGATCAGAATAAAGATGAGTGGAGAGGTTTTTCAGATCCATTTGTTTTGGATATTGATGGTTATTATAGTTAATATTTTCCCAAACATTGTGGATCTCATATTTATGTATTTTTCCTATATAATGAATGAAAAAGAAGGAAAAAGGGTTGGACTTTGAAATAAAGTATTATTTTGTTGTGTGTAATCAAATTATACATTTTTTCAAGTTCCAAGAGGACTAGGATATGATGTTCATGATACAGAGATTCCTGTGATGGTATGCTTAGTCAGTTTTATTTTGTGATAGTTTCCTTTCTAAGTGATATCATTTATTTGTTATCTTTTGGTGTTTAAATGAGATTAGGTGACAAAATTCATTGGTTTAATGCAATAGTTCATAATATTAATACATTTTCACTATTTCTCCTAAATCTTGAGGGATTCATGTTTCATGCCCTGCTATAATGGATTGTTTTCTCCTTCTACTACCATTCATATGATGTTTTATATGTATACAGTTTTCCATCTATCTTGCCTCTATCCCTCTTGATTCATACAATCAAGATCTTCGTAGCTACGTCTGAAACTTGATTTGTTGACCCCATTGCCCAATTGATTAATTTCTTCATCCCAACCACCACACTCAAAATAAAAAACCCTACTGAAGATCTAACCATTGTTTGAAGACACATATAGTTGTTAAGCTTAGTGATTAGGTGTTCAGAGAAAGCCCTCCTTGGATTGAAGGGGCTAGCCTTCAATCTACAAGCTTGGTTCGAAAAGGTTACCTTAGGAAGCTTTCTGTACAACCAAGAAACTTTCTGAGTGATAACAGATAAAATGACATTTGAGAGGAACAAGTCATTTTAACATTCACCAAGGAGTAGTCTTTACAAGTATCAATATTATCTACATATTGAAATTTCATTACAAAAAACCAACTAATATAATAACTTGAAAGCGAGAATACCCAAAATTGCATACAAATCAAGTTTGAAGGACACTTCTCACATGACATGATGGATTATTTGGCTCATAATCTCCCGTTTGGGATAAAAATGGTGTAAAATACATCTCCAAAACAAAACAAAATCATCACTTAATTTATTATCCACCTAATAAATGACCACATGAAGAGTGCATGCACTAAAGTACAAAAAATAGGTTGTAGATGTAACCTACCCGTTATTAAAATATGATAGAAAGAAATATCAAGAAAAGAGCTCCAGCATAAGATCTTCATTAATGTGCCTGAAATAAGGTTAGTATGAAGTATGGTAGATGGATAGAAGCTCCGAAGATGGTAGATGGATACCCCCTCTCTAGGTGCTTTCTATTGGTAACTCTGAAAGTGATCGGGAGCAACTTCGAAGATGGTGGATAGAGACACATACATTCAACAAATAAAAAGAAAGAAATTGTGCATGACTATGAGAGAAACATGAACTAAAACAATTATATTTTGGAAGAATTACCATTATAGTAGGGTAGCATGAAGTAAATCCCTCCCTTATAGTAATGTTGAATCAAATATTTTCCTTAAAAAAATAGAGGGCAACATCAAAGTAGCATGAAGAAAATCCCTAACCCCAAAACCATCCTAAATGAAAAATACCTAGCCCCAAAAACATCTAAGAAAGCACAAAAGGAAAACATCTACAAAAACACAAAGGAACGCACTTGCATGTGACAAGGGGCAAAATGATATGTCTATATAGGAAACCAGGTTGCATTAAAATTGTTAGATCATAAGCCTTATGGACATTGGAGATGGATCTATGATGCAGAGGAATTATGAAAATCATTAAATCATAATAGATTGGTGTGAGGTTTATGGTGCTTAATAATGGAGTCTAACAAGTGAGTGGGAAGAAAGTATAATGCTAGCACATGTCTAATTTTGAAACTAAAAATATATGTATTTTTAAATTTACAACACTAAAATTTCTTACATTTTAAAATTACATAATTAAAGAACCGTAATTTTATTCATATGATAAACATAATTACATTTTGCATATACACATCAAATGTGTATTCAACAGAATCTACCTAGATCCAAATGGTGGCAAAAAGAGATGAGCCTCTTGGCTTATAAGTGTTTTGGAGAATTTGGTATCTATGGATAAATACTAATTCCCTAGATAAGTAGCCATATCTAGAACAACAATTTAAAGTATTTTAGTATTTTCCTATAAGCAATAGATAAGATGCGAAGATGATAATGATCCTCAAGGTACTGAAGTACATTCTGCATGGTGTGAATGGATGATTTGATGTCAAACACCATACAAAGTCTTTCGATTGAAGGCCATTGATGTCAACCTATTGCCGAAAGCGAGAAACTTGCCATTGATGTATGCAAGCCTCAAGGTACTGGAAGGGTGTTTCTAAGTCAACTTCTTGGATAATGAGTTGATGTCGACAAGAAGCGACTCGTCACAGGAGGGCCTTGATGTGTCCCTTATCAACAACAAGAAACGAGTGTAATGATTTTGGAGACGGAATTTGACTGACGACACAAGGTTAAGGAATGGCGGTCATGCAAATGAAGGTTTATGGTATTGCAAAGGATGAATTTTGATTGATTGACTTCTCTTGAACATGTCATCGACACTGAATGAATTGGTAGCATTGACCCAAAACCAAAGTAATGGATGGTGTGATAGACCATAGTTATGATAACCATCAAGCATATAACCCAACCTAAATAGCCTGAATGAATTGGCAGCATTGACCTAAAACCAAAAGTGATGGATGGTGTGATAGACCATAGGTATGATAACTATCAATAAGATAACCCAACCCAAATAGTCACAGAGATGAAGTGAAAGTGTCATGTTCAAGAGCGACCTGCTACCATAAAGTAGTTTTCCCCTTTTTCCATTTTCCCCAGTCATTGCTGACAGTACCTCTTTATTTTTATCAAGCTTGAGGAGGATAACATATGCTTGTTGTATAATTCCACCCTTTGGGTGAATCCATTGCTATGTGATGTTTTAACGAGTTTGGAGAAGGTGAAATTCGGTCTTGTCTAGATGGACAAGTTTGTCTCTATTTGATATTTTAACAAGTTTAACGACAAATATAACTCAGTCCTTTTCATGTTTAGAGATTTTGAAAAGGGACAAAAAGAAAACTCCACAAGTTATTTTTCGTTGATTTGTATCTCAAGCCCGAAAAAGCATAAAAAAATACGAGATAGAACCTATCGAGCATGTTCAGTAAATGTATTCCTTTTTCGTAGTTAATCTACCTCAACCCGAAAAAGGGTTAAACTTATACTGAGTAGATGTCATTTCCAATCTGTTAATGAGATGAAAGGGACAAGCGTTCGAAAATATTTTCATATTTCGAGAGTCTGAAAATAGCTTAAAGAGGACTCCATTTTGAGGAATGAGTGGTGTCTATGGTAGCAATTGGTTCCGGTGATGTTGGAACTTCTCAAAACATGCTGATTTATGTGAAGAGGTTGGCTAATAAGACCACTCATTGGAACTGTTTCTCAAAAAGGGTAAAACAACCAAGTGAAAGCATATGATCGGCCAAGCTAATAATGATGATGGAAGGAGAAAAACCAAGGCTCATTTGATGGAAGAGGCTAATAAAATGGCAATCACAAGGGTTAAAATGGAGATGGGTTCATTTTTACACAAGCTTGAACCATGGGGAATAATGCTTGGATTGAGTTTCATGTTTACACAAGCTTGGAACAAAAAAGTATGCTTGGAACTAGTTTCATTTTTACACAAGCTTGAAACGAGGAAAAACTTTGCTTGAAACTGGTTTCATTTTTACACAAGCTTGAAACGAGGATAAACTATGCTTGAAATTGGTTTACATGCCCCAGCATGATGAACGAGAGAGTCTCCTGTAACCAGATGGAAGTCGCTGCGGTGAAGCAGGATTGTTATCCAACACTTTTTTGGCTTCGTCTAGATAGGGACAAAGGTGAATGGGGTGATTCCCTTCACATAACCTACAGGTAAACTTAACTTTACCACTAGGTGCATGCCCCACAAGCTTCATTGCATTCTCCTAAGTAGACTACTTGCGGCTATGAGGTCGATGGAATGAAGGTTCACTTACGAGATCAAGTGAAAGACTCGATTGGGATTTTACGAGATCTAATTAAAGACTCGAATTGGAACTTTTCCCCAGGGGACCTTGTTTCATTTTTTTATGAGCTTGACACAAGTCAAGGAACTCTGCTCAGCTTCCTTGTTTCATTTTTTAACGAGCTTGACACAAGACAAGGAACTATGCTCTGGGGCCTGTTTCATTT
The DNA here is from genome assembly GCA_000404065.3 of Pinus taeda. Lineage (NCBI taxonomy): Eukaryota > Viridiplantae > Streptophyta > Pinopsida > Pinales > Pinaceae > Pinus > Pinus taeda. The sequence continues at coordinate 35,146 of APFE030658529.1, forward strand.
TTTAATGAGGTTGACACAGTAAAATAACTATCCTCAATATTCCTGGTTTCATTTTTTAAAGAGGTTAACACAAGATAAGGAACTATCCTCATATTCCTTGGTTTCATTTTTTAACGAGCTTGACACAAGACAAGGAACTATGCTTTAGAACTTGTTTCATTTTTTAATGAGGTTGACATAGTTAAAGAACTATCCTCATTGGAGCTGTTTCATTTTTTAATGAGGTTGACACAGTAAAAGAACTATCCTCATTGGAGTTGTTTCATTTTTTAACGAGGTTGACACAAGACGAGGAACTATCCTCATAGACCCTTGTTTCATTTTTTAACAAGGTTGACACAAGACCAAGAATTGTCCTTGTCCTTGGTTTCATTTTTTAACGAGGTTGACACAAGACAAGGAACTATCCTCATAACCTTTGTTTTTCCCAACCCATGATAGGAGCTCATGACTTCCAAGAGGTTCTCATATGATGGGAGAACAATTCCTTGGAAGGAGAGATCTGGTTCCAATGCCCCCAATACATAATGTACAACATCACAAAATTGGTCGTCCACTGATGTAGGCATGGAACGGGTTGCCACATAATTAACCTGTGGCGAGGATGATACCATTGGTACAAAAGAACCATTTAGGGAAGATGGATGACTGGAAGCCATATTTGGATCGGAAAATGAAATCTGGTCAACGGTGAAATTTTGGCCTTCATGCGGGAAACAAATCACTCGAAAGGGTGTTGAAACAATAGCTCCCATCTCAAAAACATAGTCGTGTGCAAGAAGTAAATTGTAATCTAAAGGGTCCGGGACTACCATCACATTCAGATAAGTGATTTTTCCTTCCAAAGTAATAGGCAACTAAGGAAGGATCCTTAATGGTTGACTGGTTCCTTTATTAAAATCCAACAAATTCTGGGTAACATGCATAAGTGGTGACCAGCCGAGCGCTTGCCAAGCAGTGGAGGAAAGGATACTCACTGATGCACCTTCATCTATATTACTGTCAGGTACAATCATATTACAAACATGTACTATGATCTGGAAAGGCACATAAGAAGGAAGACAACATCCTACAAGTCGATTCCAGTCAAAGGAAGTGACCAGACTACTTGGAGGGGGTACCGTAGAAACGGGAGTATTATCCCCTTGTGTACAAGAATGGGAGGATTTTCCTCCTATCTTGATGGAATAGGAGGGTTGTCTCCAAGCTCATTAGAATCTGAAGAAAAAAAAAGAACCTGAGTGGTGTCATACTCACTCTTTTTGGGAAAGGTATGATTAACTGAAGGTGAAATCAGGTCAACTGTTACCTCGACCTATTGATTTAGGTCGGGTATAGACTCATAGAATTCACCTTCAGAGAGAGTGGGTTTGATCGACGGTTGATTTGAGTCAGTCAATTCGTCAACTAGTGAAGGATTAAGGGAGAGTCTCCTGTAACCAGATGGAAGTTGCTACGGAGAAGCAGGACGATTATCCAACACTTTTTTGGCTTCATCCAGATAGGGACAAAGGTGAATGGGGTGATTCCCTTCACACAACCTACAGGGAAACGTAACTTTACCCTTCTTTCCATGAACTTTACTACCACTAGTTTATGGTGTGTCACCAGCATGATCTCCAGAAGTTGATGACATAAGATGATGTGAATGAGAAGACCATTCTTCTAAGATCTGAGGAATATCAGGACAATTTCAAATAATATGGTCTCTTGCACAAAGTTTGCATGGATATCAAACTTTGTGAGGCTTGACAGATAGTTTCTGATCAGATATTACATTCAAAGCAATGGTTGCTTGATTGCCCCTCTGCTAAATTTGCTTATTCTTATTCTTCTTCTTCTTAGCCACCTGGTTACTAGTACCAATACTTTCACCAGGTGAAGAGGAAGAAGGGGAGGAAGAAACAACTGAGGAAGAAGGCAAAGGGTTAACTTTAGGATCAACAGGAGGTTGATTTTGTCCAATTGGACGAGTACTCGATTGCGGAGAAATCATGACGATTTGAACCAAGGAGGTTGAAAAAAACCATATTGGCAAGCCAATGGTAAATCTTGGAAGGGACAACGTAGCCATATAAGGAGCACAAATATTTTCGAAAGGAGGAAAAGGACAAGGATTCGTATCAAAAGGAATTCCTTGGTCGGTGGACTCCGGATTTGTCGCCATATGTTTCAACCTAAGATCAATTAAGGAGTGAGCATGGAGGATGTTATCCATGGTCAATTAAATTTATTTTAATCAAAGTATCATAACAAAACAAAAAAGGGATAATATAGGCAAAAGGTTTACCAAGCAACTGTGAACTGCAGAATACCTCCCTGCGAACTGATAAGTACGGGCAGGCAATCTCCCCGAATGTTGTGTTCAGTGTATCATAGTGTACAAGGTGGCCAACTCGGTTACCTAAGGATGGATAGCAACCTAGTGTTGTCCTCCCATATATACCCGAAGGTACGTGGAGGCCCAATCTGTATAAGCGTTGTCTAATGCAAAACCGCACAGTGAGAGCATTCCCATATACTTTACGTATTGTAACACTGCCCTATATACCCAAAGGTACATGGATGAGCTACGATATACTTACATACATGGAATGAGGCATCACACTTGGGATTTATTGCAGACAAGTTAGCGACAATTGCTTTGTTTTACGACACCGGAACACGTCTCTAGCCTAGAACCACTAAATGTTTTTCGTTAGGTGACAATGCTCCATTAGGTAAATTGATGTTAATTTTAAGTTGATCTTGCTTAGGAATTTTCCTTTCAAGTTCACCATGTGATATATGTTTGCAATTCCTAAAATGAAACTAATATGATAAGCATTATTTTCATTCAATTGAACAATGAAAACTTTAGCTAGTAGGAATAGAGCAATCAGATCTTTGACAAAGAGCAAAGAGCATATCTAATGCAATTTCCCTAGCTATTCCTTTCAAGCATTCACAAACTACAATATGAATGATGCAAGTTTTTATTTTCGAATCCCTTACTGTTATGATGAACAAAAAGGAAACTAATGCACATACAATCAATCAATCTTTTTATAAGAACGAAGACTTTACGACAGTTTTGTTTCGAAGGAAAAGAAGACTTTTACGACACTTTCTTTCGAACAAAGATTAATAGACTATAATCTAACTTTGACTATGGATTGATAATGACAAAGAAAACATTTAAGAAACATTAATCAACTAAGTAAAATTAGGGCTGGCAAGGAGATAGAAACTTGTTCTCTGAGACATGACATTAATCAACAAGAAAACAAATAGAGAAAGTTTGGCAAAACACATTCCAAAGGTGGGAAACTGACCCTAGGAGGATCAACGTAGCTTTGAATGGGAGATAGTGTGCTTTAGAGCACTGTCCCTAAGCTAGGGCTGCTCTGCAGCGTACTGTGTCCCTCACAAGCCTGCGCTGGTGACAATGAGCCATTTCAAATGGCAATTTGACACAGTTTTGACCAAATTTTCAATGCAAAAGAGCCTAATTACAATCAATAAACACAAGTAAGGTCTACAAGAATGTCCTAGGAGGTGGATAAGCTACTAGGAAATATAAAAATCCCCAGCAGAGTCACCAATTTGTTTTGGAGAATTTGGTATCTATGGATAAATACTAATTCCCTAGATAAGTAGCCATATCTAGAACAACAGTTTAAAGTATTTTAGTCTTTTCCTATAAGCGATAGATAAGATGAGAAGATGAGAAGACCTACTTGTAGTTCTGCTTTCCTCTCATCTCCTTTGTATCGATCCTATCGCTCCTTCTCGTACTTAATATGCTTGAGAAGTACTTGTAAACACAAACAGAAAACAAAGATTTGATCAAAGCAAAAGATCTATTGAATATAAGTGAATGGAATCGGATACATTTCACACATATAAGCATTATAAGACAATACAAACATGTGGGAGAAAGGTTCAAACACTTTATTGAATAGAAGAAGGAATTACAACCATTGTGTCTGATTCAAAGTCATTCCTCCAGCTTGGATCCCATCCACATCACATCAAAAGCATGACAAACTTGTAGCATTACAATACTCGCTTCAAGATAATTCTCATAGAAACATTATCTCCTTACAATTCAACATAATCCAGCCCCTGATCACTTAGATGAGTGGTCAATTTATAGGGAGATGAAGGAGCTTTTGTCATAAATGGTGGCATTAAATGGCCTTCCATACTTAGAATTAGTTCCATGGAGGAAGGGATGAGAGGTTAGGATGCATCTTAACTCATTCCTCATCCATTTTCGAGCTCATAGGAGTTGATAAGTGAGGGAACCTTCTAGATGACTCCAAGAGATAAGAATATTCCCCAAACCCTATGTGAATTTCGCTCAATCTCGCCCTTTGCAGGTGAAAGGAAGCCTAAGTGCTCTGCAGAGCACCCTGGCATGGACATAACTACTCTGCAATGCACCTTTACATGGGATTACCTGCGCTGGTCCCTCTAGAGGCCATTTCTGGATGTCTTCAAGTCATGAAATTCTCTGGGAAGGAGGCATTCAAAGGGGTGACTTGTTTAGGGCATGTAGCAACTGAAATTAGGATTTGATGAGCCTTAAAACACTGATTTGGATGATGGGATTGATGTGCCCAAATGGATCTGTAACAGCTGCCCCCTAAATCATGAAGTCAGAAAAATGCCAATGTCGAATGAAATGCTTTACGATGTGATGAGGAGGTATCGAAGTGGAAGGTGACCTACATCAATTACAATACATATATCATGATATTTTGATTTTTACATGAATTTTGGAGGGAAGGCATACCCATGCTCAACTTATAAACTTCCATTACATGTACATAAGCATTCATCTACAGATATAGACCCATGATCGGAATGACCATCAATGTAAAGCCATTGTACATATGATTTAGTACTCCTAAAATCACGGCCCAGATGGATGAAACTAGATCCGGGGTCTTCTATCTCATTCAATCATTCGCTTAAGTACGAGTCTAACCATGTGAATATATGATCTGAAGTCGAACATGGGAAGACACCATCTGATTACTAGCCAATGATGTAAGTTGTTAACAAACGCGAGAGAAATCACCGATAATGATAATGATCCTCAAGGTACTGCAGTACATTCTGCATGGTGTGAATGAATGATTTGATGTTGAACACCATACAAAGTCTTTCGGTTGAAGGTCATTGATGTCAACCTATCGTCGGAAGCGAGAAACCTACCATTGATGCATGCAGGCCTCAAGGTACTGGAAGGGTGTTTCTAAGTCAACTTCTTGGATAATGTGTTGATGTCGACAAGAAGCAACTCGTCGTAGGAGGGCCTTGATGTATCCCACATCAATGACATGAAACGAGTGTAATGATTTTGGAGACGGAATTTTACTGACGACACAAGGTTCAGGAATGGCGGTCATGAAAATGAAGGTTTATGGTATTGCAAAGGATGAGTTTTGACTGAATGACTTCTCTTGAACATGTCGGCAACACTGAAATGAATTGTTAGCATTGACTCAAAACAAACTGATGGATGGTATGATAGACCAACGGTGTGATAACCATCAAGCTAATAACCAAACCCAAATAGTCACGGTGATGGAGTGAAAGTGTCATGTTCAAGAGCGACTTGCTACCATAAAGTGGTTTCCCCCTTTTTCCCATTTTCCCCAGTCATTGTTGACCAGTACCTCTTTATTTTTATCAAGATTGAGGAGGATAACATATGCTTGTTGTATAATTCCACGCTTCGGGTGAATCCATCGCTATTTGATGTTTTAACGAGTCTAGCGACGGTGAAACTCGGTCTTGTCTAGATGGACAAGTTTGTCGCTTTGTCGCTATTTGATGTTTTAACGAGTTTAATGATAGAGATAACTCGATCCTTTTCATGTTTAGAGAGTTTGAAAAGGGACAAAAAGAAAACTCCACAAGTTTTTTTCATTGATTTGTCTCTCAAGCCCGAAAAGGCATAAAACAATATGTGAGAGAACCTATTGACCATGTTCGGTCAACGTATTCCTTTTTCGTAAATAATCTATCTCAGTCTGGAAAAAGGTTAAACTTATACTGAGTAAATGTCATTTCCAATTCGTTAATGAGCTGAAAAGGACAAGCGCTCAACAATCTTTTCATATTTTGAGAGTATGAAAAGAGCTTAAGGAGGACTCCTCTTTGAGGAACGAGTGGTGTCTAGGATAGCAACTGGTTCCGGTGATGTTGGAACTTCTCAAAACATGTTGATTTATGTGAAGAGGCTGGCTAATAAGATCACTCATTGCAAATGTTCCTCAAAAAGGGTAAAACAACCAAGTGAAAGTGTATGATCGGCCAAAGGGATGGTGGCGATGGGATGAAAAAAACCAAGGCACATTTGACAAAAGAGGTTGATAGAATGGCAATCATGAGGGTTAAAAATGGATATGGGTTCATTTTTATAGAAGCTTGAACCATAGGGAAATATGCTTGAATTCAGTTTCATGTTTACGCAAGCTTGAAATGAAAAAACTATGCTTGGAACTAGTTTCATTTTTTCACAAGCTTGAAATGAGGAAAAACTTTGCTTGAAATTGGTTTCATTTTTACACAAGCTTGAAATGAGGAAAAACTATGCTTGAAATCAGTTTACATGCCCCCAGCATGATGAAAGGGAGAGTCTCCTGGAACCAGATGGAAGTCGCTGCGGTGAAGCAGGACGGTTATCCAACACTTTTCGGGCTTCGTCCAGATAGGGACAAAGATGAATGGGGTGATTCACTTTACCACTAGGTGCATGTCCCCCAAGGTTCATTACATTCACCTAAGTAGACTACTCGTGGCTATCAAGTGGATGGAATGAAGGTTCTTTTACGAGATCAAGTGAAAGAGTTGACTGGGATTTTACGAGATCTAATCAAAGACTCGACTTGGAACTTTTCTCCAGGGGACCTTGTTTCATTTTTTAATGAGCTTGACACAAGAAAAGGAACTCTACTCAGATTCCCTATTTCATTTTTTAATGAGCTTGACATAAGACAAGGAACTATGCTCATATTCCTTGTTTCATTTTTTTAACGAGCTTGACACAAGACAAGGAACTATGCTCATATCCTTGGTTTAATTTTTTTAACGAGGTTGACACAAGACAAGGAACTATCCTCATGGGAATTGTTTCACTTTTTTTAATGAGGTTGATACAGTAAAAGAACTATCCTCATATTCCTTGTTTCATTTTTTAACGAGGTTGACACAAGACAAGGAACTCTCCTCATGGACCTGTTTCATTTTTTAATGAGGTTGACACAAGGCAAGGAACTATCCTCATATTCCTTGTTTCATTTTTTAACGAGGTTGACACAAGAGAAGTAACTATGCTCATGGATTTGTTTCATTTTTTAACGAGGTTGACACAGTAAAAGAACTATCCTTATAATCCTTGGTTTCGTTTTTTAACGAGGTTGACACAATACAAGGAACTATCCTCATGGGCTTGTTTCACGACCCATAAGAGGTCATGAAGGAGAGATCTGGTTCCAATGCCCCTAGTACATGATGTACAACATCACTGAATTGATCGTCAGTTGATGGAGGTATGGAACGGGTTGCCACATATTTGACCCGTGGCGGGGAATATACCATTGGTACAAAAGGACTATATAGGGAAGATGGTTGACTGGAAGCCATATTTGGATCGGGAAATGAAAGTTAGTTAACGGTGACAATTCTGCCTTCATGCGGGAAACAAATTACTTGAAAGAGTGTTGAAACAATAACTCCCGTGTCATAAACATAGTTGCGCCCAAGAAGTAAATTGTAATCTAAAGGGCCTGGGACTACCATCACATTCAGATAAATGATTTTTCCTCCCAAAGTAATAGGCAATCGAGGAAGGATCCCTAATGGTTGACTGGTTCCTCTGTTAAAAGCCAACAGATTATGGGTAATAGGCACAAGTGGCAGTGAACTGAGTGCTTGCCAAGCAGTTGAGGAAATGATACTCACAGATGCACCTTCATCTATAATAGTGCAAGATACAAGCATATTACAAACCTGTACTATGATCTGGAAAGGCCCATAAGAAGGAAGACGAAATCCTGCTAGTTGATTCCAATCAAAGGAAGTGACTAGACTACTTGGAGGGGGTACCATAAGAATGAGAGAATTACCCCCTTGAGTTACAAGAACGGGAGAATTTTCCTCATGTCTTGATGGAACAGGATGGTTGCCCCCAAGCTCATTTGAATATGAAGAAACGAAAAGAACCTGAGTGGTATCATATTCAATCTCTTCAGGAAAGGTACGATTAGCTGAAGGTGAAATTGGGTTAATTGTTTCCTTGACCTATTGATTTGGGTCAAGTATAGACTCATAGGATTCACTTTCAGAGAGAGTGGTTTTGACCGACGATTTATTTGAGTCAGTTGATTCATCAACTAGTAAAGGATTAAGGGAGATTCTCCTGTAACCAGATGGAAGTCGTTGTGGAGAAGAAGGATGGTTATCCAACACTTTTTTGGCTTCATTTAGATAGGGACAAAGGTGAATGGGGTGATTCACTTCACATAACCCACAGGGAAACTTAACTTTACCCTTCTTTCCATGAAATTTACTACCACTAGTTGATGGTGTGTCACCAGCATGATCTCCAGAAGTTGATGACACAGGATGATGTGAATGGGAAGACCATTCTTCTAAGATATGAGGAATATCAGGATAATTTCAAAGAAGATGGTATCCCACACAAAGTTTGCATGGATATCGAACTTTGTGAGGCTTGACAGACAGTTTCTCATCAGGTGTTGTATTCAAAGCAATGGTTGCTTGGTTACCCCTCTACTAAATTTGCTTCTTCTTCTTCTTAGCCACCTGGTTACTAGTACCAATACTTTCACCAAGTGAAGAGGAAGAAGGGGAGGAAGAAACAACTGAAGAAGAAGGTGAAGGGTCAACTTTAGGATCAACTCGAGGTTGATTTTGTCTAGTTGGAGGAGTACTCTATTGCGGAGAAATCATGACATTTTGAACCAAGGAGGTTGAAAACAACCATACTGGTAAGCCAATGGTAAGTTCTAGTAGGGATAATGTAGCCATATAAGGAGTACCAATATTTCCAAAAGGAGGAAAAGGACTAGGGTTCCCATCAAAAGGAATTCCTTGATCTGTGGACTCCAGATTTGTCGCCATTTGTTTCAACCTAAGATAAAATAAGGAGTGAGCATGGAGGATGTTATCTACGGTCAATTAATTTTATTTTATTCAAATTAACATAACAAAACAAAATAGGGATAATATAGGCAAAAGGTTTACCAAGCAATTGTGAACTTTAGAATACCTCCTGGCGAATGGAGAAGTACGGGCATGCAATCTCCTTGAATGTTGTGTTCGGTGTATCACAGTGTAAAAGGCGGTCGACTTGGTTACCTAAGGATGGATAGAAACCTAGTGTTGTCCTCCCATATATACCCTAAATTACATGGAGGCCCAATCCGTATAAGTGCTGTCTAATGCAAAAATGCATAGTGAGAACATTCCCATATACTTTACGTACTATAACACTGCCCTATATACTCGAAGGTACATGGACGAGCTACGATATACTCACATACGTGGAATGAGGTATCGCACTCGGGATGTATTGCATACAAGTTAGTGACAACTA
>APFE030658529.1:46089-57253 GCA_000404065.3 Pinus taeda
AGCTTGCGTTGGTGACAGTGAGCCATCTCAAAAGGCAATTTGACACAATTTTGACCAAATTTTCAATACAAAAGAGCTAAAATACAATCAATAAACACAAGTAGGGTTTACAAGGATGTCCTAGGAGGTGGATAAGCTACCAGGAAAGGTGATCTTCGCCAGTATGGTCACCAATTTGTTTTGGAGAATTTGGTATCTACGGATAAATATTAGTTCCCTAGATAAGTAGCCATATCTAGAACAACAGTTTAAAGTATTTTAGTCTTTTCCTATAAGAAATAGATAAGATGAGAAGATGAGAAGACCTACTTGTAGTTTCACTTTCCTCTCGTCTCCTTTGTATTGATCTTGTCGCTCCTTCTTGTACTTAATACGCTTGAGAAGTACCTATAAACACAAACAAAAAACAAAGAATCGATCAAAGCAAAAGATCTCTTGAATATAAGTGAATGGAATCAGATACATTTCACACATATAAGCATTATAAGATACTACAAACATATGGGAGAAAGGTTCAAACACTTTATTGAGTAGAAGAAGGAATTACAACCATTGTGTTTGATTCAAAGTCATTCCTCCAGCTTAGATCCCATACACATCATGTCAAAAGCATGACAAACTTGTAGCATTACAATACTTGCTTCAAATCCAATTCTCATAGCAACATTATCTCCTTACAATGCAACATAATCCAGCCCCTGATCACTTAGATGAGTGGTCAATTTATAGGGAGATAAAGGAGGTTTTGTCATAAATGGTGGCATTGAATGGCCTTCCATACTTAGAATTAGTTCCATGGAGGAAGGGATGAGAGGATAGGATGCATCTTAACTCATTACTCATCCATTTTATAGCTCATAGGAGTTGATAAGTGAGGGAACCTTCTAGGTGACTCCAAGAGATAAGAATATTCCCCAAACCCTATGTGAATTTCGCTCAATCTCGCCCAACATAGGTGAAAGGAAGCCTAAGTGCTCTGCAGAGCACCCTGGCATGGACTTAATTGCTCTACAGTGCACCCTTACATGGGCTTACCTGCGCTGGTCCCTCTAGAGGCCATTTCTGGATGTCTTAAAGTCATGAAATTGTCTGGGAAGGAGGCATTTAAAGGGGTGACTTGTTTAGGGCTTGTAGAAATTGAAATTAGGGTTTGATGAGCCCTAAAACACTGTTATGGATGATGGGATTGATGTGCCCAAATGGATCTGTAACATACATACCTCCTAAATATGACATGTTATTATCTAGCTCATGGGGAGATAAACTGCAAGGAACCCTTCAAATGGATATGACCTATGCTACCATTTCAGTGTTTGGTCAGCAGAGGATACTATATAGGGAAAAATTAATGAAATTTATGGTTAGCAGTCAGGATAAGCCCCACAATTATCCCTTATATTCATTCCATTCAGACATCGGTTCTTTCATTTTGTACAACGATGGAAACATAAATGAACAAATTGCCAATTTAGAACTTGATTTGTGTGAAATTGAGGAATACAAAACATATATGGTGGAACATGATGAACAGAATGAACCTCTATGGAATTTGGGTTTTGATGGGGCTATCAGTAAAGAGGGATCAAGGGTAGGTGTATGGGTTTCAAATTCACAAACCCATCACTCAAAAGGCCATTCATATAAGCTAAACTTTCAATGTACTAACAACATAGCTGAATATGAAGCCTTAATCCTAGGGTTACAACTTTTAAAGAAGCTAGTTGCCAAGAGAATTTTTGTTCATGGGGATTTCGAACTAATAATAAAAAAGATTAAAGGGGAATAATCTGCCAAGCACCCAAGGTTAAGGGCCTATAGGAATGCAGTTTTGGATTTTCCTGAATCTTTTGTTGAGTATAACTTGTTTGTGGTCCCCAGAGGTCAAAACATCCTAGCTGATGTTATGGCTACTTTGACTAGTACCTAAAAAATGCCATACTGTCCTAGTCACCAATACACTGTTGAAGTAAAAAACAGACCAATTGTACTAAACAATATAAGATATTGGCAAGTCTTTGGGAACGATGAACAAATTGAAAGTTTTTTACAATTAAAGGATGAGTTTGAGTGTGCTAATATAGATGTAGACGTTGACATAGAAAATAGTGTACATAGGAGTGTGACCAAATTAGAATTGAAATAAATAGATCAAGAAAAATAAGAATTAGAAATATTAATATTGAAAGATAATGTTTTTCCTAGAGGGTTAGTCCCCTTAGAGGATTTGTTTGATTTTAATGATGTAGCCAAAAAGCCTAAAGTCGAACCTACTAGAGCTAAAGTTGAAGATTGTAACATAGGAACTAAACAAGAACCCAAGATGGTTAAATTATCTAAATCTTTACTCCCAGCTGGAAAGTAAAAGTACATGAAATTGTTCAAGGAATTCATAGATGTATTTGCATGGAGTTATGAAGAATTGAAATCTTATGACACCAACATTATATAACATAAGATTCCCATAAAAGAAGACCAAAAGCCTTTTAAACAAAAACTTAGGAGGATCAACCCAATGCTGATGCCTCTAATTGAAAGGGAGGTCAAAAAGATGTATGATGCCAAGGTCATTGATCCATTGAGTTATTCTAAGTGGGTGTCAAACTTAGTTTCAATTAGGAAAATGACTGGAGAAATTAGACTTTGTATTGATTTCCGAAATCTTAATAAAGCCTCCTTGGAAGATAACTACCCTTTGCCTAAAATGGATCACATTTTGCAGAAGGTGGTTGGATCCAGTATAATTTCTTTATTAGATGGTTTTTCTGGCTACAATCAAGTCCTAGTGCATCATGAAGACCAAGAAAAGACAACATTTACTACACCTTGGGGCACTTTCATGTATGTGAAGATTCCTTTTGGCTTAATGAATGTTGGCATTTCATTTCAAAGAGCCATGGACTTTACCTTTACAGATGAAATACGCAGATTCATAGTTATATATCTTGATGATATCACAATTTTTTCAAAAATAGATGAAGAACATTTGCTTCACCTAAGAAGGGTCTTTGAAAAATATAGGAGATTTGGTATTTCCCTGAACCCAAAGAAAACGTTGTTTGTATTAAAAGAAGGAAAACTACTAGGAAATATCATTTCAAAAGATGGAATCAAAATAAATCCTAGAAGAATTGAAGCTATTTTAAAAATAAATCCCCCTAGAAATGTAAAGGAAGTCCAACCCTTCATTGGCCAAATTAATTTTCTAAGGATATTTATTCCTATTTTAGCAGAACTTCTAATAAATATAAAAAATATGTTGAGAAAGGAAAATGAGGTAAAGTGGAACAATGAGGAAAAAAAATCATTGGATCAAGTAAAGCAAGCCTTAACCCAAGCTCCTGTGTTAATCAACCCTGATTTCACAAATTTTTTTTGATTTTCTCATTTGCATATGAGCATATTATTGCAACAATCCTCTTGCAGAAAAATAATGAAGGACATGAAAAACCTATTGCTTTCTTTAACAAAGCCTTAAGAGATGATGCATTGAAATACAACATCATGGAAAAGCAAGCATTTGCTTTAGTGAAAGCAATTAAATATTTTAGAGTTTATATTCTTCATTCACATATAATTGCTTTTTTTCCAAACATTGTGGTAAAAGACATATTGACCCAAAATGATCCTGATGGGAAAAGGGGTAAATGGATTGCCATTACCCCAAATTATGACATTGAAATCAAACCTACCAAACTCATTAAGGGTCAGGGTTAGCTAAATTGATTGCTGAATCGAATTTACATGCTTTGGATATAAATTTTCTAGCTATACTTGACGAACAAGGAGAGCAGGCGACCCCACAAATAACAAAGGCTTTTGCAACCTCTCCCTGGTATGCAGACCATATTTTTGTTTTACATCATTTACAAGCTCCTCCTGGCTTGACCAAGACTAAAGATAGATTTCTTAAACTCAAAGCTATGCAATTTTGTATTCTAGACAATAATTTGTATTGGAAAGATGCTGGAGGAATTTTACTAAATTGCTTGTTGAAAAATGAAGCAGATAAAGTAATGCAGGAATTTCATGAAGGAGATTATGGAGGACACTTGTACTAGAATATCACTACCAAGAAGATCCTAAGAGCTGGTTTTTACTGGCCAACCTTATTTGCAGATGTCCATAAGAAAGTCGCCTCATGTCACAAATGCCAGATATTTGAAGGCAAAAGGAAATTTCTGCCTTTACCCTTGAAACCCATATCAGTTGAAACTCCTTTTCAACAGTGGGGTTAGGATTTCATTGGAGAAATTCATCCTTCCTCCTCCGCCCAACACAAATGGATTCTTACAGCCACTAATTATTTTACCAAATGGATTGAAGCTATACCTACTAGGCAAGTTTCTGATGTAGTGATTATTAAATTCTAAGAAAATAATATTCTTTCAAGATTTGTATGTCTCATGAAAATCATTACAGATAATGCAACAACATTCAAATAAAAGAATATGGTGGAGTTTTGCAACAAATATCAAATAACCTTAGGCACTCTACTGCCTATTACCCCTAGGGGAATGGATTAGCAGAGTCTTCCAGCAAAATTATGGTTAATATCATCAAGAAATTGTTGCAAGATAACAATAAATCATGGCATAAAAAATTGGTAAATGCATTATGGGCAGACAGACTCACCATTAAGAAATCAATTGTCATGTCTCCATACCAATTGGTTTATGGAATGGACACTATTTTTCCAACTTCATTAGGTACCCTTGTTTTGGAAATGATGCAAGACTTGCAAGTAGAACCTAATGGCCTTCAAAGAATAATAAATCAAACAATTCAACTGTGGCAATCAAGAGAAGAAGTTCACAATAGAACCGAATTGGTTGAGGAAAACATCAAGAAGATTTATGATAGAAGAACCAAATTCGATGATTTTCAGATAGGGGACAATGTCTTGAAATGGGATTCAAGAAGAGAAGAAAAAGGTAAGCATAGAAAATTTGATAATTTATGGATGGGACCTTACACAATCCATGCTTACAGGGGCAATAATGCATTTTTTCTAAAGGACATTGATGGAGTAGATCTGCGTGGTGGACTCGTCAATGGCAGAATGTTAAAACATTATGTTTTCCAATAATAGAAACATTTCTCACCAAAATTATTGTAAATATCACTTTATTTGTACTGTTATGATTGGGTAGCTCATGTCAGAAAATTGAAGCCTGAAGAGAAGGCCCTGAGATTTTAGTCATGTTTTCCACCATAACTACAACAACAAAAAAACAAATCAGATGCAGGAAAAAAATATTGAAGGAGGTGATTCAAGGCTACTGGTCAACAATTCTTGACACCTCACAGGGAGAGTGCCATGCCCAACAGGAGCCACTATTAGGGTCCAATGATTTGAATATTTTCTTTCAGTATATCAATTTGTAAATAATATTGCATATTGCAAATGATTTCCAAAAAGAAAAAATATAAATAAAAATAAAAAATGAAAAGAGGGTATATAAAAAGAAAAATAGAATAAAAGAATAAATAAAAAAATGAAAAGAACCCCATGAAAAGAAAAAAGAGTGAAAGTTTTGTAAATTCAAATGCCATTAGGAGAAAAATAGTTTTGTTTTGAAAACTAAATTAGGAATTGTGTGCAGCTTGTTTTAAATGCCACAATCACACATATTTGTTTGAATCATACAGTATAATCATGGTAAAAAATATTTGAATTTCTGTTGTTAGACTAGAGAATAATTTAACCAAACTTTTTAAACTTGGTTAAAATTAGGTAGATAGGTGAAGAAATTGATCCAATTGGTTAAGCTGGATTAATCATTTAAAATTTGTAGGTTAGAATTTAGATTAGGATAAATCTCTCCTTCAAAGGAAAATAAGAAGGGTCTGCACATTTAAATTCACCCTTGGTTGGTAGAAGATAGGCATTGCTTACAAAAATTAGGAGAAAAAGCATTAAAATAGTATTATGCATGCTTTAAAGGCATATAGTTTTTGTCCTAAGTTTGGCGCTTATAAACAAAAGTGGGAAACAAAAATATGTTTTGTCATGTAATGGATAACTGGCGGACATGATCTATGCTACAAATCCATTGGAAATGGTAATCAACGGTCCATAATGCCTTTCGGCCCACTTGCCCTTGTTACCTTTATCGGTGGAGGGGGGGTCAGAAAAGGTGGTTTCGTTCCCGTGACCCCACCTTACGTGGCACTCCCACGTTATTTCGCACCCCCCTCTCAATACTGTATACCACCCTCCCCCCTTTGAAAACAACATAATCTGCTCCTTTTCGCCAACAATTCCTTGCGCCCACACCACTAATCCCTCCATGACACCTGTCCAACAGTTTCCCCTACTTGTTATGCATTTAATCCTCAACTAAATTACCATTAAACCTGCCAACAGTCCCATGCCCTAAATGTACTATTCCTCTAGCATAAAGAGCATGCCATCCATTCTTGTTACACCTTTTGCTTATCTGATCCCGTAGGTGTTCTTTTTCATTTTCTCAATTTCGTTTTATACAGGAAAATTATCTCAACACTAAGAAGAAAACAAGGACACCATAGCACAAGCTTCACCATCATCACCAACTACCATTTTCAAGTTTTTCTCCTGTAAATTGCACAACTCTTTAGCCTTTCCAAATAGCTTCAAAATCCCCAATATGGCTCCCAAGAGCAAAACCAATGTTAATAATGAAAACCTTATGATTCCCCCATCAGTTGACCTTGATCACACCCCCCTGGCTGACAGAGACTATAAAATCTCAGAGCTGAAGTGTGAATTTGATTTATTCAAATTACACAACTGGCTCAAAGACATCTTCCTCGACCAAAGTGATGAAATTGGCCTCTAGGAACCCAATTTACCCCTCTACATGTTTCCCCAAACCCATCACTTCCCCGAATTTATCCTCAAGTGCCAAGCTTGTTACTTGTCAAACTAGAGAGCTATTGTGGCCCACAATGGTGAAATTCTATTCACAATCACCTCTTAGTGAATTAACCAATTGTTGTAGCTCCCTGAGAATGATTTCACTATTCCTTTCTCAGAGGAAGCCCTGAATGAATTATATCAGAAGTTGACCTTTTCCCAGAGATCCAAGATTTTCAAAATCTTCCTACCTGAAGATTCCCAACTCCCAAAAAAGAATCCACCATATCCCTCCTCCATTTTTCCAGACAAAGCTAAACAAATCATTTCCGTACTATCATGTTTTCTAGGGTATTATTCAGATGAATGGGTAGATGTACCTATTTTAGGTTTTCTATCCATTTTCTCCATTAAAGAAAAGCCCTAAGTTATTTTCAGTTTTAGCCAGTTCCTTGCTGACAACATTCATGAACAATTCCTTAAGCTTGAAAATGAAGGATTGTTCAGATATGCCTCTATTCTTGTGTATATGTTTCTATTTTATCAAGCAAACAAGTTCCCATTTGCAGTACAATAATTGAATGAATAGGGGGAGCCATACTTAGTCATTTTTTGGACTTCCATGCCAAGAAGGAATCTAGAAGAATATAGCTTCAAAGACTTTATTGATGAACTTATTCATCCAGCTACACGTTTGTTGAGCAATGAGACAGTACCTAGGGTTAGTGCAGAGATTAAGAAGATTTTTTTACCTAAGTGAGCAGGTGAAGACAAGTGACTAGTATTTATACCAGGCTTACAATGAAATAAAAGTGTATGGATGTGAGATGCCAACTTATAAATTGTCTAGGTATCTCCCAATGAGAATTTTTGCTTTAGAATACATCAGGCAAATGATATACTCAGATGAGGTCCATTTTGTTTCAGCTATGAAGAAATCACAGTTCAGAATAAAGGCTTAGATAGGACCATTTATTTGGAACAACAAGAAAGCAGGAGAGGAGGCACATATCCTCCTAAAATAGATGATTTTTCCCTTGATTTTCACTTAGTCATATGGCCCATTTGGTATGATCTCTAAACTAAGAGTGGAACAAAAAACCACTCCATATGTTCACACTGAGAGGCCTGAAATCGATAAATACATGGACCAAGATGAGAGGAGAAGCTGCTATTTACCGCTACTTCACAAAATCCCACACCTCAGGAAAAAGAAGAGAAGAGGCCACAGGAAGAAGACTCTGATTCAGTCATAGAGGTTTCAGCGAAAGAATTCAAAATTGACACCAAGAAAGAAAGGACAAATCCTAAGATAGATTTCTCGAAAAGAGTAGGAAAAACTCATATGGTATTAAAGACTCCACATTTTCCAACACGGACTCAAGAGAATCTAGGCACAACTCAGAATTCATAATTAATCTAAGGTTAGATGGAAGCAAGCATCTTTGACAAGTATAAGGAGATAAACGTAGAAATGAGCTTCTCAAAGTTAACACTTATGATTAATTTCAGAAACAAACTTACTTTACCCAACATAGGCTCTTCTCACCCTTCGACACTGAGAAAGGAAGAATGCAAATGGCATTCTTGTAGGCATAGGTCCTCCACCCTAAATCTGCAGCATATTATAAGAAAACTACATTTGAGTTTGATGCAAAGGATGTGCATCTTGTAGATCAGATGGACATGCACAAGAAAATTGGGGAGATGATCTATTATACATTGACAAGTACTTCAATGATTGCTTCCAAATTGTAGGTATCCCTCACTAATATTCAATCCTAATTAAAACTTGAAAAGGCTTCTTCTTTAGCAAAATATAATAATATAAAATCCTTGGAAGACTTGGTCATTAAGATAGGATATGACCCAAGCAATGTTAAGGTAGCAAAAGAAATAGTTAAGAAGAAGAATGTTGACATAGCAGCCCTAAGAAAATAGTTAAACATGTCAGCAACTAAGGATCCACTAGCAAAAGAATTGGGGGAGACAAAGAGCCAAAAAGAAGACATGCTTAGATTAATTATAGAGCAAAATGCACAGATAAGGGACATGGAAGCAGAAATGGACAAGTTGATCAAGGAGAAAGAACATAATGCACATCTAGCTATGATCCCACTTGATGCAGTACCTCTTGCAATAATAGTGCAAACATGAGCTTCTACATCAACTACAACAGCAACGACTACAACTACAATAGGAGTTTCTACATCTACAACACCCCTTGCACCAACTTCGGATGACCCATGTAAACTGGTAAAATCCATGGAAGACATGTCTTTACAAGGGGAGGAAATCAAGAAACTACAAGGACAAGTGACTAGAGGAACAAAAAGAGGGAATTGAGAATTTTCAATTGACAAAGGTACATAAATCCTAGAGATTGATGGAAAGGATACAACAAATGGAAAATGACTCTACCATAGCTCATACCTTAGCTAAAGCTAAGTAGAATATACAGATAGATATAAAAAAAGCAATCACAAAGATCTGGCCATTAATACAAATTATTTTTAAGAAGAAGGAGATGATTTAGAAATCCAAAGGAGTCATTCAAGTAATTAGGGGAATGCTGGGAAATAAGCCAACTGAATCCACAAACCTCATTAAATTTCTAAATTCTAAGAACAAATACGAATTGGAAGAACTAGAAATAGAAGACAGAACTGATACCATATTAGAAATCAAGAAAGTATTGACCAAAAGAAATCTTATGTTGCAGCTAAAGAAAAAATGTTAAGTTCTGGAGACTGGTGTCTAGAGATTCTTCAACAAGTTTAAGGTCCTCAGTCAAAAGGGACTTCCAGGTTTGCTGGTGTTGAATGAAACATTAATGACTTTGCCCGATTACAGCCATAAATTGATGGCCATTACCAGAGATAGTACCAAATTTGCAGGAATAAAAGGGACTATAACAGAGAAATCCTTCCTACAGGCATTAGAATTTGATTTGTACATCCAACATGAAATCAAATACATTTTTATCACTAAGCCCACCTTTTCGAAATATATAGAGGTAGATGAAGTTTACAGGAGGTTACTCAAATTGTCAATTCCAAGTGAAGAAAGGCGAGAAAAATTATGCGAGCTACTTGAGTAAAAATTCAATTCATGACAAACGACGTAGGAAAAGTCAGGGGCTAGATCAACAAGAGGCTCCACAAAAATAGAGCCAACAATTCAAGCAGTTTAAGTTTTCCTATATTTTTGTAAATTAGAGATATAATTAGTTTAGAAATTGCTAAATTACATCATGATTGGTTATGACAGGATATTTTGTAAATAAACTTATAAATACTTCCCCTTTCGAAGTATTATTGATTGGTTTTTGCGTCTGAGAAAGCTATTGTACATTTTCGAGCTTTAGTGGACTTATCAGTAATACATAAAGCTCTTTTACATGATTCTTGTGTCAAATTGTTGGTGAAGTGCCTCTATCATTTTATGTGTTTATCATTCTTTTTTCCCCTTGGAAAAATTGTAATTTTCATTAATATAAGGAAAATTACATGTTGTAGATGCTAGGCGCATATGCATGATTTAAAAGGCTGTGTGCTTGTCAAAAAATAAAAGCAGATATGTTCTCCACGTAGGGAGACAACTCCTTATATATGAGCTGTTTAAAAACTCAAAATTTTAGTTAGTCTACGCAGAGAGTATTCTTGTAACATGTACTGTTTATGTATAAGCAAAATAAATATAAACAAAAATAACAGATCGCATATCAGATGATATCAGGCTCCTGTTGAGCCTGTGCTGCATGGTCCATGTATGGGAGGTGGTAGTACTGGTAGTGCTCCCCTTCTCTCTGCTCCTGAATCATCCAAAGGTCGCGTGGCCCGATGGCCACCTCTTTGGAAAGTTTATCAGCGAGTGTGTTCTGTTCCCTGTAGATATGATGACATGCAAAACTGTCAAAAAATGTTATGTATCTATGTACCTCATCCAATATGTATCGCAATGTGTAAGCATGACATGTTGTAGATTTGTTTATCCAATTGCAAACAATTTTTGAGTCCCCAAAAACTTGAAGATTTCGACAATTTTTTTCAATTGCAAATTGAATGAGATTTTTTGTTGTGATGAGTTCTGCATAATTGTTTGTGCCACCTCCAAGTCCCATTTGTATATGATATTAATGGGAATTTGTTATATATAGGACAGCCCCTGCTCCACATCCTGTCTCTAGTGCCGATCCGTCAAAATATGCCCAAGGTTGTGATTGATCAATGGTGTCAGGATGATATGTTAGGTCCCTATAATACTAGTGATTACCCCATTACTATTGTAGTTGTATCCCTTATTAATATTGTTGTGCCCCTATTG
>APFE030658529.1:60382-97181 GCA_000404065.3 Pinus taeda
TGATCCTCCTGAGCCCTGCCCACTGGATCCCTGCGACTGACTCAACTGCTGCTGAGGGTCTGGCTGATCCAGATACTCCAACTCCCGTGATCTCCTAAAGGCCCTGTCCTCCTCGAACTTCACATCCCGTCTGACAACAACTCTCCTCTGTGCAGGAATGTAAATCCGAAAGGCCTTTGAGGTCTCACTGTAGCCCACAAAGATACCATTCTCTGCGATGGGCTCTAGTTTGGTCCTCTTCTCCTTTGGTATATAGGAGTATGTAATGCATCCAAAGATATGAAGATTACCAATATCAGGCTTCTTCCCAGAGAAAGCCTCCTCCGGAGTCATGTGCCCCAAGGCACGATGCGGACACCTGTTCTGTAAGTAAACAGCTATGTTGCAGGCCTCTGCTCACAAAAACAATGGCAGCCCCTGATCATGTAACATGGCTTTGGCAGCCCCGATGACAGATCTGTTCTTCCTCTCCGCAACCCCATTCTGCTGGGGGTTGTAAGGAACAATGAACTCCCTCCTAATGCCTGCCTCCACACAATATTCAACAAACTCTCCAAGGGTGTACTCTCCTCCATTGTCCGACCTCAGGGACTTGATCTTCCGACCTGTCTGTGTCTCCACAAGAGCTCTGAACTCCTGAAACCGCTTGAAGACCTCACTCTTGGTCTTCAAAAAATAAATCCAGGTCCTCCTGGAGTGATCATCAATGAATAAAACATAATACTCATATCCACTCAAGGAAACATGAGACATCCGACCGCTCACATCAGAATGTATCAAATCAAGTATCCCAGTCGCTCTGCTGTCACTGCTGGGAAAAGGGGATTTGGCAAACTTGCCCATAGCACATCCTCTGCAAGTATCAAAGTGATCAGTACTAAAATATGGCATACCTGTAGTGATCTCCCGCAAGGTCCTCAAGGCTCCATGATACATATGTTCCATCCTGCGGTGCCAAATCTCACACTGCTCAGAACTGCTAGCTATGTTGTCGGTACTACTACTCAATGCCAAAAGGGGCTGGAATGCAAACCTGTACACCTTTGCATGGCATACACCTATCACTCTAGCTGACTCAGCTGGAGCGCCCCTAGGATACATCAACACCTGTCCTCCCCTGAACAGTACCTCATATCCTCTGTCCTCCAAAGCTGAGACAGATATGAGGTTCTTCCTCATCCCTGGCACATAAAGAACCTCTGTCACTTTCAAGGAGGTTTGGACTCCCTCTGAAATGTCAGTGTCCCCACCCCGACTGCTCTAACAACTCTGTCATCACCGAGTACTACCTCAATATCAGTGCCACTCTCTGAAAGCTCCGAGAAGTACTCACGGACTCCTGTCATATGACGTGAAGCCCCACTGTCTACATACCAGATACCTGTAGATGCTCCGCTAATCGAGGGAAAAGCCTGCTCCCTCTGAACCTGTATGGCAGGTGATCCTGCACTAGAGGACTCACACATAGTGAATGCAAACTCCCGGTCAAAACGACCTGCAAAGTCCTCAATCTCTGCTGATGCTGCCAAACTCTGGTCCTTCCCCTTCTTCTTTTTCTTCTCCGGACACACAACTGCATAGTGTCCCATCTTTTGACAATTCCAACATTTCACCTTGGAATAGTCCTTCTGTGTGTTCCCCTATTTACCTTTACCTTTGCCTTTGGCCCCACCACTGCTTGTGGAAGCCTGCTTCTTCCCTTTGCCTTTCTTGCCTCCTGCCACCAGTGCTACATCCTCATCCTGCTCAACTGGCTTGGCTGCCCCAAGCTGACTTTTCCTGATCTCTGTCTGAATGCAATCATCCCAAAACCTCTCCCATGTGGGAAGGGTCTCACGTGCACAAACCCCATCAGCAAAGTTCATCCATGAACGGGGGAGGCCATTTACCGCAATCCGCACCAACTCAGTGGGTGGAATGGCCTCTCTAATCGCTTCCAACTCATCTCTCACATTAGTAATCTTAGTGAGATATCCAGCTGCACTATCATTGCCCATCTTAATGTTTTTCAGTTTCTCCTTCAGAACCATTTTCCGGTTCTCATTGGTACTCTGGTAGAGATTGAACAATGCTGTCCACATCTCATGGGCATTGCTCTTTCCTCTCACATGAGGAATGCAATGGTCTTAGATTCCGTCTAGAATCAGCCTCTTACCCTTGTTGTTCTTTTTATTATAAGCAGTCAACTGAGTAGCATCAGTAGGCACAACAACAGGGGTCTGTGTGGTATGCACCATGATATCCCAGACTTCTGCCTCCTCAAAGATACTCTGCATTCTCTCCTTCGAAACGCTGTAATTTGTATGCCCATCCAACCTATCCTCCACCCTCAATCCCAATGACATCCTGCTGTCCTAAAACTGAAAAATAGCACCGCTGTAGTAAAGATAAAACCTGCTGTTTATGAAAAATCAGCTTGCTGGAATTTTCTGAGTGAAAAATCAGCGGCTGTAATTTTTTTCTTTTGTTGTCCCAAACTGCCCTTCAGCACTCAAGCTCTGATACCATGTTAAAATTTCTGTTTTCCCACCCCGGTTTTCAGTTTCTCCTTATTTCTCCCATGTAGTTAAATGCCCTTTTCCATAACCATACATTCAACAATCTGGAAAAAATAAATTTGCTGAAAACACAAATTCTGGAAATTTTACAGAATGTTGGAAATTGCAGAAATAAAAATCAGCAGTAATCAACAGCCATTAAAACACATTAAAATACTGATATTTTTGGTCAATGTGACCCTGGAAAAACCCCCTACAACTTTTGGGGAGAACCAGTTTGAGAGCTCTTCTTTATTTCTGAAAAATATCTTTTTACAGCAAGAAAATTTCAGCAAAAATTACAGCAAAATAATTTTTATTTTCAGCAAGCAAACTTATCCGTTTTCAGCCCAACAGACCACCTGGAAACTTCTCAGTTTTCAGCAAAAAAATCAGCTTTTTCTGCTTGTTCTTGCTGCTGTTCTGCTTGTCTTTCTGCTGTTCTGATTTTGCTGAAGAGCTGCCTGGTATGTGTGCCAAACTGCTGCCTCTTTCTCCTTCTTGTCCAGAAATCTCCCTTGCTCTCTTGCTCTCCTTCTCCCAATCTGCTCATGAAAGAATGAATGATCTTTTCCTCCTTTTCCTCCTTTAATATAACTCCAAGTGACTTTTGGGTGATCCAAGTGACTTTGGGTGATCTCTAAATCCAATGGCTGAAATAGATTTAGATCAATGGCTGAGATTAAATGCACATTTAAATCTCACTTTCTATTTTTTAATTCACCCACTTTAATAAAGACCCACTTAGTCATTTATTTCCAAAGTCACTTTTCCTTTCTAATTTTTCATTGACTTTATAAAAGTCACTTTAAAATTAGACTTAGTAACTTTATCACTTAAAGTCACTTTTAAATTAGATTTAGCTTTATAAAATTATAAAGTCACTTTAGGAGAAAAATTAAAATCTTTTGGACACTTTTCCCTAGGCTAAAGATCAAAGCCTAAGGGAACCACCTGTCCTCTGGTACCAAATTTCAACATTTCAGCCTAACAAATGGCCTGCTGAAATTTTGCGTCCCACCAGCTCTCTCATGCTGAGGCTTCAACATTGCTCCCTCTACCCTTGCAAAAATTTGAACTGGAAGTCCTTCTCTCTGTTCACTCGGAGAGAGACTGCCTCGAAAATCTGCACTCTCAGCTTGGAACTGTGTCAACTCTTTGGGGGTTTCGAACTCTTGCCTCCTGCAGCTTTTCCAAATTCCCTTCTTCTGCTTCAGCGCTGGATCTACCGACTCTACTCTTCTTGCTTCACCTGCAGCTCTAATAACATGTGAAAATTCCACAAGGGGAACCCCTACTGCAACAAACTGATGTACTTCTCCTACCTGTTAATCCATACAAGTTATTTACTGTTTTCTACGAAAAATATCGAAGTAAATACTATTGCAGCCTTCACTTAATTAACTATAATACAGAAACAAGATACTGAGCAAGAAAGAAAATACAACACACATGACATCGTTGCTTTTGGACAAATGTCCCCAGAAAACCCCGATGCGGGAAAACCGGTGCACTAACTCTGAGGGTTTATTATTATTAAGCAATAGCAAATTCTAAATACATCTCTTAATACCTCACAGGATTATTCAGTTATGGAGAGAAATACTGGCAGAAAGAATTGTGAGGTTACCTCACACTATCACTGGAAATCCTAACTGATCTAGCCCCAGACTGATTTCCCCCGGCTTTTCTGGCTGCCTCTGCACAGTGTCTGCGTCAGCCCAACGTCAAGCTCTTTGGGGACTGTGTCAATCCTCTAGCTAGTCAATTTGCTACCCAGGAGATTTGATTTCTGCCTCCCGGTCTCACACCCTGGCTCCCGACTTCTAAAACTCGAATTCCCTCTGCAAATTTTGGACACCTCACCAACTTCTGCGTTGCCTCTTTATGGCTCTGTGTTAGCCCCTCTGCCTCAATGCTGCCATTGCTAGATTACTCTTTGTCTCTCTCTGCTGATGATTCTCCGGCCGAGAAAATCACTCTCTCTCCGGATGCTATCCCTTCCCCCAACTGCAAGAAATCTCCTCAATCGAATTTTCCTCCTGAGAACTTCTCACTTCAAAAAATTGATTTCGTGATCTCTCTTGGTGTGTTTTCCAAATGACCCTCAAGCCCCTTCTTATATCTTCCTGTTGGACAACCAACGACCTAGGTTAACTTCTAATTAAAGGCTCATATCGTTTTGATTTGATCTCCATCTTTTTCTAGAAGTTACACCCACAATTACATTAGTACCCAGTAATATTTTAATTTTCCTAAGTTTAGACTTAGGAACTCCATTAAATATTAATTATTTTAATAAAATCGTCTCTTGGTGGAATTTCCCAAAATGATTTCCGAGTTCTTTGGAATGCATGTGCCCAAGCCTCCTTGCAAAATTTGAGGCTTAGTGCACATTCGATGCTACCCCAAACCAACACTACTGTCTTTTTGTATTCAAACTGTCAGGCTCATGTTGTTAAGGAGAAAAGAGCGTTGTTACAAATCGCATAAACCTATTGAACAAATGTGCATATGTGTGTATCGGGAGTGAGGTAATCTGTAGCGGAGTGATTGCAGAGTATACCTTTGATGGGGTGAGTATAACAAGGATCGATATGAGCCAAGCATATCCCAGTACACTGATCAAAAGTAAAGGTTGTCTTAACTTAATAGTGGGTTTTGAAGAGATCAAATGACCCAGTACTGAAAAGGGCGAGTTCAATTTTCCTGCATCAAAGATTTTGACGGTATGAGGCACATATGTTTCCTGTAGAAGTTAGAATAACATTGTATGCTACTATATTCTTGATAGCATTGTGCATATACATGAGAATGAATTGGAATTGAGGTTGTTGTGGAGAATCGCTGCAAATTATCCTGTAGCAGAGATCATGCAATGGTAGTAGATCGATAGCAGGGGTTGTTACCAGATTGAATAAGTGACAAAGGAGCATTTATAGAATGCTGTGAACTACAAAACGGAACCAAAGATTTATTGTTGCGGGGTATCATCTTAATCAGAAACTTTGTGGCAATTCATTCTACAAGCTCTTGGTGTTGTGGCCATTTCCTGGGCTGAATACACCTCAAAGATCGAGTTGTGTAACTAAGGGATTCATCACTTATTTTGGTTCATTGTAGAGGGCTGAAATTGAAAGGGAAAATTTATGTCTGCTGGAACCATTCATGCAAATAGGTACGAGTCTTGATGGTATTCATGTTATATTAAGTTTTATATGGCATTTAAGTTGACTGTGTATATTATTTGGAGATAAAACTCAAACAGTCACTCTTAGCACTCCTTATAGAAGTCGTTTGTAAGAATATCACACTGAGAAATTCAACAAACTCAGAGAACAGTCCACTGATTATCGCAATTGTCCTTGTCATCATTAAGCAAAATATGGATCAAACTTTTTTAAACTCTCTTAATAACCTAGCAACAACAAACAACAAACCCTTCTCAAAGGGGGTCTATGCCATTCCTCAGAGAGAACAACGAAAGGATGTGCAGGAGGGGGTGGAAATAGGGCACAAAATATTTGCTCTTGGGACAAATTTGAATCAGATGAGGGTCACATGGAAAGTTCTCTTCAATTAATTTTAGGCAACAATGGTATGTTCTATGCTTTAGAGCAATTTTACTTCAATTTCTTTATGAGCCCAATATCAATTTCAGTTTAGCAATCACATAAACATGTAGGCAAAATGCTGATAGAACATAAACATAAACAGTAGAAGACAAGACAAAACAGGAGGACACAAGATGTGGCACCAACCAGGGACAAACCCCAATGTGGAGAAACCCTTGATCAATTCTTCTTTTAGTATTCAATAGTTCAATAGAGAGAGACATGAGATGATGAGTGATGTCCAAATGAGGATGAAGCATCATGTATTTATAGGCTAGCGTTAAGGATGAATAGACGTGACCGTTGGGATTCTGAGCCTACATGAGTTTTTGGCTGACCTTGACAATTTGTCCATAATACAAATAAATTCATATCTTCATTTGTACATGTCAGAATTGGATGATCTTTAGATCAATCCTACACCTTTCGGAGCGAGGAATCCAAGAAAAATACCAGTTGTCATAAATAAGATGACCCATTTGGAGTTTGGCCCTAGATGCCAATTTTAACACTCCCTCTCAACTAGGGAGAACTCCACCTGCTAATCTATCTTCCAATCTGTACTATTCTGCCATCAATGCACTACTCTGCACTGCTCTGCTTTGCTGAACTATGAAGAAGAAGAAGTAGTCGAGAGTGTATCATACTATTCTCTACTGAACTGAAGTTAGTCCCAATTAAAAGAGAGTGTTTGTACTACTCTTATTGACCCGAAGTCAGTTCCAATCAAAAGCGAGTGTCTCATACCACTCTTACTGACTCAAAGTCAGTTCTAATTGATCCCAGATCAATATTGGTCATCTTAGCATAGGGAGTATGGTAGTACATGATGCGTCCATTGGTAGTACTATGGTCCCTATCTTCATTTCCCTATTCATTGGCCAGATGAGAGGTACTTCCCATGAGTCCCAGACTGCATGGTTAGAATGTCTCGACAAGAGAAGGATGAACCACTCGTCTTGCTCACATGTCTCCATGGGGTATCATAGGGAAAGGATGAAACACTCACCATGTACGCAACAAACCATTAGGGGAAGGCTGAACCACTCACCCTATGGTTGCTCATTGCTCCAAGAAGTACCCCAAGCCCCCTGGAGCTCCCATAGCTCAATGTTCATCTCATATAGGAACCTCATAAGAGGGTCTCTCCATGACTCCAAGTCATTCTCGAAAGGCTAAGAACTTGACCTTCCCTAGGGACTTTGTCAGAATATTGGTGACCTGCTCATCAGTCCCAATGTGATGGAGCCTTATTGCTCCTCATTGTACCATATCTCCAATAAAGTGGTACCTGATATCTATATGATTGGAGCGATCATAAAACACGAGATTCTCTGATAATCAGATCCCATTCTGGTTGTCGTAGAGGATCACAACGGTATCCAACACATGTCCAAACAACTCATTGAAGAGCTTCCTCAACCAGACAGTTGTTGAGCACTGGAGAAGGTATGTTATTTTCATTTACTTTGTCATCTTTTCTTTAAAACTTATAACCTCTTTACATCATGAGCTAGGTATATGACAAGAGATTGTGATAAAATCTAGAAGATTTATATGCAACGTGAAATAACTAATAATTACCCTTTTTCTATGCAGAAAGAGGAGAAAACGAAAGACTGCCATCCCAAAGGAAAAGACAAGACAAAGTTAACTGCTGTCCCTTTGACAGGGAACCGTATGCAAACAAGCCCAGGAAAAGGAAAAGGAGATACCAAATTGGCACAAGAGAACAAAGAGGATAACTGAAAACTAACAGTTTGGCGAATCCCTCAGGATCCTTTGATCCTGAGGGATCGCTACCTTAACAATTTTCTGGATCGTTGATATCTCCACTCAGCTGTTATAAGAAGGGGCAACGTTGTTAACATTGGGGACGAATTATTGTTATTTTTATGAAATTCTCCTTTGTACTTGAAACTTTGATTAGCAACTCTCTTTGAAGAACTATTCACTGTAACATTGTTTGATGTTTTAATATATAAATCCTGTTGCCTTTCTATCTTTGATTTTGGAGTAACCTTAAGCAGTGAGTCCCTGGAGGCTAAGGGCCCAGCCCTGGTGGATCACTTGTTCCTGTACCATTATCTCCGATTCATGTGTGGTTGATCTCTTTCATTTGCTTTGTTCAGTAATCTGACGTGCCTTGCTGTTTTACATATCAGTTCTGTTATATTCTTGACTAAGTAACATTATTCCCTGCAACATGAATGCTATGTTGTTCATTCTAACTTTATATTGCATTGTTGTTCCTTTTGACAATTGATATAACATTGTTGTTCCTTACAGATTGCCATTGCTGTTCGATTATAGATTAACCATGTTGTATATTCCTAAATCGATACTACTGTATGGTTTATTCTTAAAACATGATTGCTGTTCATTCGGGATTGCTGTTCCATTGTGATCACAATTGCTGTTACTTTATAGCTGTGATTCATACTTGTTGTATCAAAGTTCAGATTACTGTTCCTTTCAATATTAAGAGTGTCGTATGTTTAATCTGGTTTGCTGTATATTCATATTTGATCTAAATTGCTGTTCTATATTTTATTTCTGTTAGTTTGCTGTTCAATTCATCTCTAAAGTAGAGATTGTTACTTAATTCATGTAGGATATAATTACTGTTGCATTCATTTCCGTAGGTTAAGGTTTTGCTGTTCAATCCTGTTTATAAAATTAATTGTTGTTCCATTTCCTATCATTTGAGTTATCATCGCTTTGGTGTGCAGAACGATTTGAGACTGTAGTGAACATCGACATATGTTGTCTAGTTCCCAGATTGATGATCTTTTCCTTGAGTGCTTTCTAATTGCATCAATTTACAGAGGGAAGAGTTACCATTACTGTAGCCTTGACTAATAAATTGCTGTAGCTTTCTGAACGCATGATTTGAGTCTTAGGTTTCTTTTTGTAAGTAGGTTTTATTCCAAACATTCGTTTACTCTTGTATTTAGAGCACTATACTACTAGCATTACTCTGACAAACGACCGCCTCAAATTGAGTACACTCTTTGAGATAACAAATCGTTCCTGGATTGACAATTAATGTAGGGTAAATAGAAGTGAAAAGGACCCTTTTTACTGCTCGACAACAGCTTCATAGGAGGCCATACTAGCAGCTATGTATTCGGCCTTGACAGTGCTCAAGGAAACTTATTTTTGCTTCCTGCTCATCCAGGATATTGAAGCAGAACCCAAAGGAAACATCATCCAGAAGTGCTCTTGCCATCCACCACACTACCAGCCTAATCAACATCATAATAACCATGCAACATCCATTTTCGGCAATGTATCTCAGTCCATGAGTGATTGTGCCCCGAAGATATCTCAGAAGATTCTTGGCGGCAATCCAATGTATATGATGAGGCTCAACCATGTATTGGCTCAATGTGTTAACTACAAAACATATGTCCAGACGGGAGTTCACCAAGAACATTAGTGCTCCTATGAGTTGACAATACTCAGAAGCATTTCCCGATTTAGGTCCAACAACACCACCACATAACTTCTTAAAGTTAAGTTGCATCTGAGTAGTCATTGGCTTGCAGTCCACCGTCCCAAATCTTTCCAATATCTTCACAACATATTTTCCTTGAGAGAGGAAAATGTCTCCTAGCTTTTGCTAGACCTCCAACCCTAGAAAATAGTGCATTGGTCCTAGGTCCTTCATCTCAAATTCAGAAGCCAACTCCCTCTTACATTTGTGAATGAGAGGGTTTGCACTTGTTAGAAAGAGGTCGTCCACATAAAGTATCAGAATGAGAGGTTTATCATTTTCAACCTTAAAGTAAAGGTTCGGATCGACTTCACTTCTAGTGAATCTCAACTTCATCAGATAGTTATCGATCCTCTCATATTAAGCCCGGGGTGCTTGCTTCAATCCATAAAGAGCTCTCTTCAACCTGCATACATGATATTCCCGATCATGAACCTCGAACCCCTCGGGTTGTTCCACATAGAATTTCTCTTTGATTGAACCATGCAAGAAGGTGGTCTTGAAATCTATCTGATGTAGGTTCCGTCTTTGCGAGGTAGCAAGCGCTATGATCGAGTGGATGGCAGTGTATTGGGAAATAGGTGCAAATATCTCATCGTAATCTACACCTTCCTTTTGAGCGAAGCCTCGAGCAACAAAGTGAGCCTTGAACTTTTCTGCACTTCGATCAGCTCCATGCTTTGATTTTGTAGAGCCACTTAGAAGTGACAACCGATTTGTCCTAGGGTCTAGGGACTACATCCCAGAGATCATTCTTCATAATTGACTCATATTCTTCATTCATAGCATCCTTCCATACTTGTTGCTTCACGACTTCTTCAAATGATGAAGGCTCATTTTGGATGATAGTACTCATGGCAGTCAAACATCCTTGATACTTGTTCAGCTTCTTGCTTTCACGGAAAGTCCCCCTTGGTGCAATGTGATTCTCAGCATCTTCGAGAGTCTCCTTAAGCCATGAGGGTCTCCTCTTGGAGGAGGAAGGTTTATGAGGGAGTGGATCAATAGGATCCATAGGATCATCAACATGAGGTGTCGTTTCGTCCTATTTTTCACCCTGATTTCCTGTGTCAGCTTCTTTGTCCTTCCTTAGGATAGGAAGGCTGTTGATCTTCTTGAGGGCCATATTTTCGTCGAAGATGACATCATGAATTATCTCAACTTCCTTTTGACCAGCCACAAATTCTATATCCCTTAGAATTTTCACTCTAGTCCACAAAGATTCCTTTCTTCCCAGATGCACCCAGTTTGCTTCTTTTCTCTTTTTGCACATGAAAATATATAGGGCTTCCACAAATTCTAAAATGAGAGACATTGGGTTTCTTATCAGTGAACATTTCTTCGGGAGTCTTGGAGTCCAATGCTTGATGAGGGCATCGATTTTGAACATACACGATGATATTTGCAGCTTCAGCCCATAGAAACTTTGGAAGGCCTTGATCATGAAGCATGGCACGGATAACTTCTACAATAGAGCGATTCTTCCTTTCAGCCACACCATTCTGCTCGAGAGTGTATGGTGTTGTAGTCTCCCTCTTAATGCCAGCTTCTTTGCAATAATCATGTAATTCATTGGATTCTAACTCGGGCATACCTATCATCATTTGTCTCTCATTGGATAGGGCCTTATAATGAAGATGGGCAAACCTCCGGTGCCATAGTTCAGATTGTAGAGATGTGTCGCAAGACATGGATCTCGATGGACTTCCTCCAACTTGATACAAAGTGTCAACCTTGAACCTAAGAGTAAAAGCATCCTTGAAATTTCTTTTCCAAACACGTACCTTTCCATCGATAAAATCCACCTTGAATCCTTTTTCTTTCATTGCTGAAATGGACACTAGGTTCTTCTTGAGATCGGGTACATATAGTACTTCTTGCAAATGAATATTGTTACCTTGATTCAATTAAAGGGTAACATTCCCTGCTCCCTTCACAGGATAGGTGGCATTGTCTCCAAGGGTGATCTCCAAGTTTGTCTCCTTTTCTATCAGATTAGAGAGGGCTTCCTTGTATCTGGTGAAGTGCCTTGAGGCATCACTATCAATCAGCCAATTTCCCAAAGTGTCTGGAGGAGAGGCAATGGAGAGGGATGATATAAGACAATACTCTTTTTGCTTATTGTTAACAACATTGGATTCATCATACCTAGAGTTCCTTGATTTCTTGGAGGGTCAACCGTTTCCTTGATGTCCCATATTCCTTTTCCTTTGCCATTGGACCTGCCATTCCGTTGATCGTTTTTGTTGAAGTTGCCCCTGGCGTTGTTATGATAGTCATCATCTCGAGGTGTATCCCGTCTATTAGGACACTCCCTTGCATAGCGGCCAAATGTATTGCAAACAAAGCATCTTCCCTTCCTTCCATTTTTGAATATCGGTCTTCCTTGACTTTGCTTCTTTGAGCCTGCTATGTTCTTCCTCTTGGCATGAGCGGAGAATGCGGCGGGGTTGCTTCTATTAGAAGGCATTTCTTGTTCGACCATTCTTGTTTCTTCTTGAATGCATTCTACCATCAATTCCTGAAACCCTGGAATTCGATCATTGTTGAGTATAGTGGTTCTAAATACATACCACTTAGGTGGGAGTCCTCCAAGGGTGGTGAGAGTAAGTTCCCTGTCAGGAATGACTTCTCCAATCGAGAGTAGATCATTCTTGATCTTAGTAATCCTCAAGAAATAGCATTGAATGTCCTCGTCCTTGCCCTTCTTAATATCCTTCAACTTATTCTTGAGAAATAGAATTTGATTAGCATTACTAACCTTGAGCATGTCGACCAACTTGTCGTAGATCTTCTTGGAGGTCTTCAATTCGGAGATATAGGCCACTAGATGCTTGTCAGTGGAATCCTTGATAATCTTCTTCACTTTGACTTCAGCCTTATTATACTTGGTCTTCACAGTAGCCAATGCATTTGAAGGAGGCTCAGGGATTTTACATTGCACATAATCCATCACTTCCTTCTCTCCCAAGGTCAAATCAAGAGACATTTTCCATCCATGATAGTCAGATTTATCATGGAGCTTGTTTTCAACTGGGAAGTAGGATGAGGAACCCATTGAGTCTTTTGTCCTTGTCCAACTGTCTTTGGTGAATGCTCTTTCACTCTTGCTTGGGCTTTGTCTTCACCTCAGCTCCGATACCATGTTAATTTTAGGCAACAATGGTATGTTCTATTATGCTTTAGAGCAGTTTTACTTCAATTTCCTTATGAGCCCAATATCAATTTCAATTTAGCGATCACATAAACATGTAAGAAAAATGCTGATAGATCATAAACATAAATAGTAGAAGACAAGCCAAAACAAGAGGACACAGCACATACAACACAAAATTTAGTGATGCTTGCTCTCATACAACACAAGTTCTTGGAGGAACCTTGTGAAGTTACTAAAGCATCTTGTCTCAGTAATATCATGAGACTAACCACCCCTATAGCCCCTTACAATGATGATGTTACGATGAGAGTTTTTAGACTGATTAGAAACTTTCTAGGACTTGGACAACAATGCAAGCTGTACCTTTGGGAAGAAGCTGGAGATTTTAGAAGTCGTGGCCATGGTCAGAACATATGAAGTCATGTTTGATCTTGAGTGTGATGTTCTTATCCTGCAAATTTTTCAATGCTTCTTCAGCATTAGGAAACATCATCTTGACATAGTCATAACACACAAGAAATCCATCTTGTCATCATGTATGAGAGGTCATGATGCCATTTGCAGGGAGTTGCGAGCTAGATTGTTGACCATTTGGAGGAGAGAACAATTGGTTCCACCCATTTCTTATGAATTGGCCGAAAGGTTGGTTAAGCAAAACATTGGGTTGTTCAGGAGACAATTGACTAGGAAGGAGCTGCTCAGGTTTGGGGGATCATGCAGCAGGAATGAGCTGAGGAGGAAGGGACTTTGGTTCATTTGCAGGGGACTCGACCACTAATGCTTGAGTGACACTAAGGAGATGACAAAGGTAGAGCAGGTGGAGATTCTTTTTGACCTTCAAGGCAAGGATTATTTTTTGGACGAGTCCATATTGGGTTCATACGAGGATGCCTTCGAGGAGCATGCGTCATGTGGAGTTGTTGACAACATGCCATATTTATATTTGGGTGTATGTGGTGAGCAATCAGTGGACCCTATGGGAGACATTTTGGATGATGAGTCACGAGTGATGATTCACAATGAGCAACATATGGTGGAGCATGAGTCGACTAGGGAGGATGATGTGCATTGTATGCCTAATGAGCCTTTTGGGTCGAGCCAGCTGGAGGTTCATATTGAACCCGTGATGGAGGAGGATGAGAAGCCACCCTTGGGGTCAACCATTGATGAGGAGCAGACAGATGTACAAACACCTAGCAAGGCGACAATATTTGCAGACACTTGTCCTCAGGAGGTGTTGGAGGCTGATAGGGTAGTTTTGCAAGAGGCTAGTAGACGGCAGGAGCACGAAGTTTCTGATTAGAGGAGGGAGGAGCTGTTGGAGTTGGTGGTGAATCCATCTTTGGGCCTACCCATTGATGCGGTGTAGTTAGGTGCAATGGCAGTTGGTAGAGTTGCAGCGTTTCCAATCCGCAACCCTCTCCAAGAGTACATAGACAGGGCTTGTAGCACATCTTGCCCATTTTTGCCTATTATAAAGAGAGGGGCAGGTTTCCTTAGACAGACCTTGTGGATTAACCAGATAGAGCATCGTGAGTTGAGGAGAGATCCATATCAGCCTAGTAGACTTATTTCTTACACAAGTGTTCGTGCCTAGGATTAGCAAGAGATCATGTGCTGGTACCCTATTGATGGTGTATCTTTTTTAGTTAGGAGCATTGCACTGCAGGAGCCTTTAGAGGTGAGCAGGATGTAGGTTGGCCACTCATCAATATTTCAGCACAACATCAGCATGGTAAGGTTGACCTTGGTATATGCCAAGGGTTGGACTGGAGAGAGGTGATGAGTTGGTACGTGGTGGATGGAACAACACTCATGGTTGGAGTTATAGCACAACAGGAGCCATGGAGCCTTGATACTTGTTCTTTGTGGCATCGGGATCCAAGAGGATTTGTTGATGAAAAGTTAAGTCAGAGATTGGTTTGGGATCTGGGCATTAAGGGTTCCATTCATGGTGGGTTGACACAGAGGTAGAGCATCACCCGGTGGTGTGTATGGGATCTAGGCATTGGGTCTCAGTTGTGTTGGACCACCAGATTGGTTCACAAGGTCAGATTGCTTGAGGGCAAGCAATCTTGGGGTGGGAGGACTTGTAATATCCCTTTTTTTGGTGTTCCTTATGACATGGTTAGCATGGACTTTTAGATTGGGGGACAGACAGGTCACATGTGCAGGTTGGTGTCATCAGTTGGCCTAGGGGATTTTGGAGGGGTTTTGAGGAGTTTCTATGAGGTTTGATGGCATTTGCTTGGTATATTCCATCATCCGTATAGTATGCCTTTTGTTTCGGTGCATTTGGACAACATTCAAAAACTAGAGTTATTATTGGGCTTGACTAAATTAATTACGCTTAAGGTGGCATTTCGGGAGGAATACATGAAAAAACACCTCAGTGTAATAGCTCGTTGGAACCAGAATGAGAAGATCTACAAGATGGAATGGTTAGATATGAGTTTCAGTGACCTGAGGAGATATGGCGGCCAATTTACCCTTTTCCCTCATTAAAAAGAATATTTTAGTTGAAATAAAAGAGGGAAAAATGCTCCATGAAAAAATAAATAATAAAATAGGAGGTTCTAGAGGAGTCCATCATATCTATAAAAAAGGAGGAGGAGACCATTGGAAGACATCTTGGATTTGATATTGTTTCTTGTATGAGAGGTTGAGAACCTGATTCTCTACTCCATTGGTAGCCCCAGGACAGAAACCCTTAGGTGATTTAGTGAGATTGGGCGAGTAACCAGCTCCCTTCGGTGAATTCATCTAGAATTCACAGGAGAGCTCAACAATACAGTTCAATTCAGTTTGGAGGGCTAGCATAGCATGTGCAACAGATTATCTTGGAGGCCAGTCTTTCATCTCAACTCTTTTGGTTGTATGTGCATGTAACCCTAGTTTATATATTATGAATAAAGATGAGATTATTTTTGCTCATTATTGTTATTTACAGTTCTATGGTGTTGAATTTTACATGGCAATCTTCTGTTTATGAACAAAAATTTTATATGAAGTATTTAAGAGTTAGAATTTCAAGAAAACCCCAAATTGTTGCATTTGGGACATTACACAACTGGGGTATACTCTGCATAGACCAGATAGGGGAGCACCATCTCCAACCCTATGCATAGATATGGGAGCAACATCTCCAACCCTATGGGTAACAGATTAGGGGTAATACCCTATTGTCTAGAGATCCCTCAACCCTAGGAGCCCTCTGTCTCAATTCCTCACCCCGGGAGCTCAATAGGGGGGAAGAGATGGCTCAGTGTCCTCGATCAGCATTGCGCCTTATCAAGAGGGATCACATCCATCAGTCCAAGTTGTTCTTTGAAGACCAAGAACTTCCCTTTCGGCAAAGCCTTGGTGAGAATATCTGCAATCTACTCATCTATAGATATGTGATGGAGTCTAATAGATCCTCTTTGCACCATGTCTCGAATGAAGTGATATCGGATCTCTATGTGCTTGGACTGCCATGAAATATGGGATTCTCTACCAAACGGATCCCACTCTTGTTGTCACAATATATCACTGTAGTATCTAGGACTTGCTCAAATAGCTCTCCGAAGAGCTTCCTTAACCAAACTGCTTCGCAGTTAGCCATGCTAACGACAATATACTCTGCCTTGGCGGTACTCAATGCTATAGACTTTTGATTTCTGCTCATCCAGGATATAATGGGAAATCCAAGACTAAAACAATATCCAAATGTAATCTTCTTGTCGATGACATTTCTTGCCCAGTCAGCATCGGTGTATCCATGGAGTCGAACATCTCCGACAGAATATCTCAGACCAAGTGTGATTGTCCCATGCAAATATCTCAAGATGTGTTTGGCAGTGATCCAATGTGCATGGAGAGTTAGCATGTTCATTGTGTAGCATATGTTTGGATGGGTGTTTACTAGGAACATCAGAGCCCTAATCAACTATCTATACTCAGATGGATTTGCCAAATCGGGTCCTACAGCTTCTCCACATAACTTCTTGAAGTTCATTTCCATCAGTGTGGCTATGGACTTGCATTCTGTCATTCCAAATCTCTCTAACAACTTCACAACATATTTTCCTTATGAAAGGAAAAGCTCACGGAGTCTTTGCCACCCCTCAATACCTAGAAAGTAGTGCATGAGTCCAAGGTCCTTCATCTCGAATTCAGAGGCTAGCTCCCTCTTGCACTCGATCATCAAAGGCTCACTACCTGTCAAGAATCGATCATCAACATATAAAACCAAAATCAACGACATATCTTGGACTACCTTGAAGTAGAGGTTGGGATCAACAATGCTTCTTGTGAATCCCAACTTCACCAAATAACTGTCTATGCGGGCATACCATGCTATGGGGGCTTGCTTCAAACCATACAATGCCTTCTTTAACTTGCAAACATGTGTCTTTCGTTCCTTTACTTCAAATCCTTGTGGTTGCTCAATATACACTTCTTCTTGTGACATGCCATGGAGGAATGTAGTCTTTACGTCTATCTGATGAAGAGTCCATCCTTGGCTTGCAGCAAGGGCTGTTATCAAATGAATGGTTGTGTATCGAGCCACAGGTGCAATAAATCATCATAATCCTCTCCCTCTTTTTGTGTAAAGCTCTATTTTCGG
The DNA here is from genome assembly GCA_000404065.3 of Pinus taeda. Lineage (NCBI taxonomy): Eukaryota > Viridiplantae > Streptophyta > Pinopsida > Pinales > Pinaceae > Pinus > Pinus taeda. The sequence goes on from APFE030658529.1 coordinate 77,799, forward strand.
GAAAATTACAAGTTTGACAGATTGAAGCTTAATTATTCATATAGTGACATCTTAAAACACAATTTACCAATTAAATGCACAATACATACCTGGCTTTCGCTGTTGAGGTCGATCCCAGGCTGTCTAGGCTGTCGTTGCTCCAAATTCACTCCTATTACCAAAAGACCAACACCTCCCTGCCAAACTGGGACAATCTCGGTATCCAACTCCAAAGTCTTTCAAAATTTGAAGTAATTTGGCCCCCGTGCCCAAACGTTTCAAGAAAAATCAAGGCTTCTCTATCTTTGGCTCTTTATTATAAATTCCTCCTTCCAGCATTGCGCTCCAAAGGCAAAAACACCTGCTTCTCAGTCGCGCTCCCTTCTCCTTTTATTTCTTAAAACCACCGTTCATTCATCCTCCACTGCCTCGGCTATGAGGCGAGGATCGTTGCCCCCTATCCATTACATGGCTCCTCACAATGATTTAAAGAGGTAGTCACGTTTTATTTTAACACATCACTTTATAAGATTCTTAAGTGATATCAAACTATATTACGCAGTCCCTTTTTCATTAAAATTTATTTTAGATTTTATTATTTTATACCTCTTTTAATGTTTAACCTTTAGTTAAGAGTTAATTATTTTATAACAATATAATTCATTTTCAAACATTCATAATTTAATTTAGAAGTTATAGGTTTACATAGTTCTTTTCATTTGATATATAATATATTAGATAATTTATTTTATTTAATTAAAATCTTTTGTATTTACAAATTCTAAATATTGTACTAGTTATTTTATGATGGTGGTATAACAAGTATTCCGTAAGTATATTTTTTTTAGATTCTAGCAAGTTTAGGTATTTACCTAGTATGTTAATAATTCATTCACTAGGCTTTTCATAGATGGTATAATGCAGTACATGTGATACATGCATATGTAGTGATCATATGCATGTCTCATATGCATGCTAATATTCAGGTCTTGTTTGTAAATTGTAGGTGGGTCATTACACTTTGTGAGAATCCTCGGGCCACGAACCTTGCCTTGTATTTCTCAATGCTCCCATCAACTCCATGCTTGATCTTGAATAACCACTTTGAAGTCACCACAAATTTCCCCTTCGATCTTGGCACAACTTCCCATACATCATTCTTCATAATTGATTCATATTCCTTGGCCATCACATCTTTCCAAACTTGTTCTTTTACGACTTCTTCAAATATGGAAGGTTCAACTTGAATCATAGTGCTCATGGCTGCAACATATCCTTGGTACCTTCATGGCTGCTTCCTTTCTCTAGGTGATCTTCGAACGAGAACACGTCTCTCAGCATCCTGTAGAGTGTCACGAAGCCAAAATGGTCTCTTTCTAGTAGGAGGATCACTTGGAGGAGGATCGAAGGGATACATAGGCTCCATGGGATCATCAACAATATTAGTCTCAGACATAGGCACGAAAGGACCATCTAGAATATCCCTGTCATCATTCCTTTTCTCGGGAGTAAGAGGTGGAGGAAGATCTTTTGTTTTTCAAAGAGCCACATCTTCATCAAATGTTACATCCTTGCTAATTTCAACCTTCCTTAGACTAGGAATATATATTGTATAAGCTTTATAATTTTCACAATAACCCACAAATGTACCTTTCCTTCTGGTTGCCTCCAACTTGTTCCTTTTGTCCTTCGGCACATGAAAATATACGAGGCATCCAGAGATACGAAGATGGCTTATGTTAGGCTTGACACTTGTGAACACTTCTTTCGGGGTCTTGTTTTCTAGTGCTTGATGAGGCACCTTGTTTTGAACACATACAACAGTATGCGTTGCTTCTCCCCAAAGGAACTTTGGAAACTTTTGATCATGGAGCATGGCATGGGCAACTTTTAATATGGACTCGTTCTTTCTTTTCGCTAATCCATTTTGTTTGGGTGTATATGGCACAATTGTTTCCTTCTTGATTCCTTCTTTCTTGCAAAATGCTATGAATTCCCCACCATTGTCAACCTTGAATACTTTGATTCTCTTCCTTGTCTGATTTTCAATCAAGGTTTTGAATTCTTTGAATATTTAGAAGGCTTCATCCTTCTGCTTCAAATAGTATATCCATGTCTTTCTAAAGAAGTCATTAATGAAGTTGATATAGTACAGATGGCCAACAATAGACTGCACGGGCATTGGACCACATATATCTGAATGGATGAGATGGAGGATGTCAGTTGTCTTGTTCTCTCTAGAGGGGAATGATCCCTTTGTCTTCTTTCCACTTGCATGTTGATTTGGGGTAGCATCAGATGTGCTCTAGCCACGAAAATTGGTGGAGAGGCTAAAGCACATGAGATCTCCAAGACCAGAAATGGTTTGGGCAGAATCTAACCAGTTTGAGAGATATTAAAATAATTAATATTTTTAATGGAGTCCCCAAGTCTAAACATAGGGAAAATAAAATATTAATGTGAATTAATATAAAACTGAGTTAGAATGGTCCAAAAGTCATGGATCAAGCCAAATCTAATCTTAGCCATTTATTAGGGACTTCATCTCGGCTGTTGAATTATCAACGAGAAAAGTATAAGAGGAGGCTTGAGGGTCACTTGGAGAATACACTGAGTTGATCAAGAATTCGATTTTCTGGGGCAGGGCTTGCTGAGGAAATCGAAGGAGTGATCAGAATTGCAGCAGAGGGGCAGTGAATGCAGTAGCAGAGAGGCAGAGATAGTACTAGGAACATCAGTGCAGGAGCTAGGAGAGGGTTGATGCAGAGCGAGCTAGAGGCCACACAGAAGCAGCTAGAGGCCATGTAGAAGTAGCCAGGAGCTGTGCAGAGACTGAGGAGGGCCAACGTGGGAGACACAGAGGCTCCAAAGGCTGACGTAGAGCCCAGAGAGGTTGACGCTAGGCAGACACTGAGCCAGAGAGGCTGACGTAGACCCTAGAGGTTGACGTTGGGAGATTTCGTGGGGCAGATTGGCGCTAATATCTGTCTTCGATTGAGGGGTACTACTGCCGAGGGCATTCTTTGTTGGGTGAGCCATGTCTGGCATCCAGATTGTATTTTGAAACTACTTGATAATAAAACCCTCATATAGCTGCGTCAGTTTTCCCACATTGGGTTTTTCCAAGGACATTAGTTCAAAAATATCGGTGTCACTTGTGTGCTTGTTTTTCCTTCAACTGATGATCTGTATATGTTGAGACTGTACTTGTATTTATTTTCAATATTTACATGGTAAATAACTTGTTAATTAACAGAACAAGTAAGAAGAAATAAATCATAAAGTACAGGAAGGATTTCTAACAGTTAGACTTAGAAATTCCAACATGGTATAGGAGCATGGTTGTAGATTATAGGATAACTGAGGGCATCAACCGAGCAAAATAGTAGAAACGGAAACAATTGTCCCGAGTGACAAAAGCTGTTCCTATTAGAAAAGCAGCAAGGGGTGACGTAGTGCTTGCATCATCAGTTCGAACAGGGAAGAGGATCAACGCAGTGGCAGAGAGGAGCAGACTTGACCTACGCAATGCCCGATCATCTTTCTTAGTGAGGAAGGATTGACACTCGAGGCCAGGAGGTGCGGATTTTGCTGGTGCCGGGATTGCGCAGAACCTAGAGGCTCTAACCTTCAGTTTGCTGAGGCATAGGAGGCTGTGGGTAAGTTGCGGAGTGAAGCCAGTAGGGTACTGTGGTTAGAAAAGTACCTAACAGGGCAAAACCAAGGAGGAGGGAGTTGCTGCCGAGGATTTCTAGTCAAGAAATCTGGATCAATGGTGCAGTTGCAATAATGATCGAAGTGGGGGCATCTCAAAATTGGCAGAGGGGTTTCCAAGAGGGAAATCGAGGCTTAGAGGGAGTCACACCGAGAACATCCAATAGGGAAGTAGAGAGACTCGAAAGAATCGAAAGAGGAGCAACTAAATGGCAGTGAATGGGGTAAGAGATGAGGACAGACTAGACAGGGATGCAAACTTCGTAGTCTAGAAGGCCATGATCTTGTTTGTTCTAGACAGGAATCGTCTCAGGCACTTCGCCTTGAACACGATAGCGATCCCAGTTGACCTGAATGAGAATGAAAAGTACGAGGAGGCAATGGCGAGGGCCAAGAGCATTATCCTTGACAGGGTCAAAGACCATGTAGTACTGCATATTGTCGAAAAGGACACGACAAATGCAATGTGGGAGGCCCTGACGAAATTGTATCACCTCTATGCAGAGGAAGATGCTACAAGAAAATCAGATGCGTCATACAAATGAAGAAGGGAGAACAGATAAACACCTTCCTCAATCGATTGAAGGAGATCTGGGATCAGCTGACTTCCATAGGGGCCACGTCGGATGAGGATGTTAGTGAGGACCGCATTGAACGCAGTCTCAGAGGATTGGGAGGTATTTGTCCAGAGCATATTGGGCAGGTCGACCCTTCCAGATTGGGAGGAACTGTGGGCGGCTCTTCGTCAAGAAGAGATTAGAAGGCTAAACAAGGTGGGGAGCAGTGACAAGGGGGTCAGAATCAAGAAGGAGGAAGAGGAGGACGCTGCCCTAGCATCTGAGGGAAAGTAGGAGAAACGGAAGAAGAAGGACCTCTCCAAGGTCAAATGCTTCCATTATGGGGAATTGGGTCACTATGCGAGCCAGTGTCCGAGGAAAAGGAGCAAGGAGAGGCTTCTAAGACCAACGCTGTGCGAGCAAGGGCAGAGAAAGAAGTTGAGACAAATGATGGCTATGCCATGAGTACTCATGCGCCACTTGAGAGGAAGTGGGGAGACATTAAGCTGTAGTCAAACGGACTACAGGCGATGAGGTGCATGATCCTCGAGGTACCCAACCTCTTGGATTATACCTTGCCACAAGAGCCTCGGAGAGGAGTAGCAGGACTAGCGGATGTCAGTAGAGACCGATGCGGATGAAGTGACAGAAGGAGCTACAGTGCAAGAGTCCCATAACAGCGTGAGGCAGCAAGTGCAAGATGCACAAAGTTGTTGCAACAGCGCAGAAAGGGAGCACTTGTCAGTGATAAAGGGAGCTTCAGCATCAGGAGTGTTTCTAGCCTGACGGAGATGTCAGAGTTGGGAGATTAGTTACTTACTTCTTAGTAACTGAGTTGCAGTGCAGCAGCTAGTAGTGGCAGTGCTATGGGCAGCACAATGCAGCATGATGAGAGGGGATGCAGTGCAGATGCAACAGTGGCAGTGGTAGGGCTATGGGAAGCAGCACGGATGTAGAGGGAGCTGTCGTACGGATGCAACAGTGGTAGTGGCAGGGCCATGGGTAGCAGTACATGATGCAGCAGTGCAGAGGATGTTGGGCAGCAGTCCTAGCATCAACACAAGGACCGATGCCAGATGATCACGGTGATGCTCAGTGAGGAGTATTACTAGAGCATAGTCCTCGGTAAGAGGGAGTGTTGTTTTGGGGTAGCATCAGATGTGCTCTAGCCACGAAAATTGGTGGAGAGGCTAAAGCACATGAGATCTCCAAGACCCAGAAATGGTTTGGGCAAAATCTAACTAGCTTGGGAGATATTAAATTAATTAATATTTTTAATGGAGTCCCTAAGTCTAAACTTAGGGAAAATAAAATATTAATGTGAATTAATATAAAACTGAGTTAGAATGGTCCAAAAGTCATGTATCAAGCCATATCTAATCTTAGTTGTTGATTAGGGAGTTAATTTCGATCATTGAATTGTCAACGAGAAAAGTATAAGAGGAGGCTTGAGGGTCACTTGGAGAACACACGGAGTTGATCGAGAATTCGATTTTCTAGGGCAGGGCTTGTTGAGGAAATCGAAGGAGTGATCAGAGTTGTAGCTGAGGGGTAGTGAATACAGTAGCAGAGAGGCAGAGATAGTACCAGGAGCATCAGCGCAGGAGCCGGGAGAGGGTTGATGCAGAACCAGCTAGAGGCCATGCAGAAGCAGCTAAAGGCCACGCAGAGGTAGCCAGGAGCTGTGCAGAGCCTGAGGAGGGCCAACGTGGGAGACACAGAGGCTCCAGAGGCTAATGCAAAGCCCAGAGAGGCTGATGCTGGGCCATAGAGGCTGACACTGGGCAGACGCTGAGCCAGAGAGGCTGACGCAGACCCTAGAGGTTGACGCTAGGAGATTTTGTGGTGCATATTGGGGCTGTATCTATCTTTGATTTAGAGGTACTACTGCCGAGGGCATTCTCTATTGGGTGAGCCATTTCTGGCACCCAGATTGTATTCTGAAACTGCTTAATAATAAAACCCTCAGATATCTACACCAGTTTTCCCACATTCGGTTTTTCCAGGGACATTAGTCCAAAAATAACGGTGTCACTTGTGTGCTTGTTTTTCCTTCAGTTAATGATCTGTATGTGTTGAGACTGTACTTGTATTTATTTTCAGTATTTACATGGTAAATAACTTGTTAATTAATAGATCAGGTAGGAAGAAATAAATCAGAAAGTACAGGAAGGATTTCTAACTTTTAGACTTAGAAATTCCAACATTGCACAACCTGGACATACTCCAACATGATGGGCTTGAACATCGTGAATACTAGAGACAAATTTCCTTAATTTTGGAAGAGCATCATAATGTAGATGAGCCAATCTTCGGTGCCATAACTCACTTAGGTGATTTATGAACCAATGCTAGCAGTGGTCTTCTAGTGACTCTATTGAGTCCTTCAAATCTTGATCCTAATGCGAATGCATCTCTCATAGGTGAACCATCAGACCAAGCCAAAAATTTTCCCTTGATGAATGCAACCTTCATCCCTTTATCTTCCAAAACGGATATAGATACCAAATTCTTCATTAATCCTAGAACATACATAACATCATGCAACAAAACTGATTCCCAGAATTCAAATGAAATTTGATGAACCCACAACCTTTTACGGGATGAGTGGAGTTGTCTCCATGAATAATCTTTAGTTTAGTCTCCCTCTCTACTAGATTAGAGAGAACTTCCTTACATCTAGAGAAATGATGAGTGGCCCCACTATCAACTAGCCAGCTATCCCACGAATCCGGAGGAGAACTAGTAAGTGCAGAAATAAGAATGTATTCAGATTGATTTACAACATTACTTTCATACTTGGGAAATCTTGACTTCTTTTGAGGACGATAATCTTCTTCATGGTCGCTCGAGGTATCTCTTCTTCTGCTTTCATATCTTTTCTTCCAGACATTTCTTCGATCATCTTTTCTTCTTTGATTATTGTATCTGTTGATGTTGCTTTTGGTGTTGTAACGTGGCCCTTTGATATTCTTGGTACAATCTCGTGCATAATGACCCTTCTTATGACAATTATAGCATTCGATATGAGACGATGTTCTATCATTCTTTCTTTTTGCATTTTGAGGAGTCTTTCTTGGTGGACCTCCTTTTCCTTTCTTCTTCCTTTTGTCATGAGTGAAATATGCATCGGGCTCTCCTTCTTCATGTTTTTGAATCCTTCGTCTTGATATCATCCTTGATTCTTCTTGTGTAAGCTTTCCAACAATTTCATCAAATGATGGGAGGACATTGTTATTGCTTATGGCAGTAATGAAGGTTTCCCAAATAGTAGGGAGACCTATTAGAGTCACGATCACCAATTCCCTGTCAGGCACAAAATCTCCAACTCTTTGCAATTGATCTTTGAGACAAGATATCCTCATTATGTAGGATTGCATAGACTCTCCTTTATTCATCTTGGTGTCTTTGAGTTGATTTTTCAAGGAGATGATTTCATTCAAATTGTTGATTTCATACCTGCTGACTATCTTATCATACATGTCTTTAGACCTTCTTAAGTTTCCAACATATGCAAGTAAATTATCTTGTAAAGAAAGTTAAAACATTAGTAGAACATTAAGCACAAAAGATCAAAAAGATTATACCATATAATTGAAGAATAACACCATAGCTTTGCCCCAAAGACTTTTTTTTATTGCTCAGAAAAAATATTACAAGGACAATAAAATTTCACTTGACCAAGAGCTCAAGAATTTACATGATGATACAATGTGGAGCTTAGAGCTTCCTTATAGAAAAAATGACAACATGAGAGCCTCCAAGTGGAAAAACCGGCTAGTTGACTTGATCCATGGCTTGATCCTCCTCAAAATAATTCGAACCCTTGATCACTGTTGCACAAATATCCAAGAATTTCGACTCCCTTAATTGATGTGCTAGATGGACCAATCTTTGACCTTGGAGTAGTTTTGGACATTGGAAAATCTTCAAAAATAATTTTCTTGAAATTCCCTTATTCAAAATAACCAACTGGACCAAAAAATTCAATTTCCCTTGAGAAAATATTTTCCTTCTGGAAATTTTTTGTGGGTCTTTTCTGCCTTGGAAATGAGACTTTTCTCATCTTTCAATTTCATCCATTTTTTGGAAAGTGCACGTTCCCTTTCTAGTTATTTTTCTACTTGGAGAAAATTTTATTTTCTCTCAGTTTATTTTTTGACTAATTTATGGTTAATTATTTTGCCTTTTTTTGCCAGAGAATAATAAAAATGACTCTAGAGGGATTTATACATATTTTTCCACCCTGAAAGTGTGTCTAGATCAAAAGTTTAGGAGTTGAGGTGTAAAATTAAGTACTCATACCCCCTAAAACTACTATAAACAACACTTTTTACATCTTTACATCAATATTACATAGACAATGCCATACAAAAGGGGAATTTTGACAATAAAAACATGACCTCTAGATTTAACCAAAATTTGCGATACTTTATAGATGATCTAGTATGACAATTTACATAAACTCGATACATCAGGACTTGGCTAAGACTTTAGCATCGAGCCCCACTCTAGCTTTGGGGCATGCTTGGGAGAAAAACTTTATCAATTGTAAATTTTTAAAAACACAATTAATTGGTGGAGGAGAAAAAACTCCCTAGAGTGAAACTCTAGTAAAAATCATAGGCTTACCTAGATGTTTTACATGGCTTTATAAACATACTAGAATAATTTTTACATCAAGGCCTATAGGGCAATAAAATTTGGATTACATTAGGATGACCATAAGTTGTAAGTTGATGATGAAATTTGAAAAATGTATGACTACTTTGCACTGTACTTTGTTCGTGGGGTGGTTGACATGAGTGGTCAACACGGCCAAATACTCGTTGTTCCAAGGTTGTTCTGAGCATTATTTTCTAGAAATATATAAGGCTGAAATAGGTGCCAAAGCGAGTGCGATCTTTTCCACAGAGGGGAGCCAAATTCCATGGCATATCTGCACTTTCACCAAGGTGTATAGAGGTCAGAGTTTATACAACAAGAGAGCTCGATCTTTGCTCTAGAGGCGAGCTAAATTATTCTCAAGAGGAGGATGAAGTTCCGATTTTTTTTAAAGAGGCATGTTATCCACCACTAGTGGGTGACACCAATAGGAGAAATTTTTCTCCTACAATGTCTTCAGTCGACAGCCAATAGCGCCTTGCAACCCCCAGATAGCTCTATGTGTCACCATCTCTATTACCTGAGCCAACGATTATGTACGCTTGCCCATTTTGTCATGATCGTATGTTTGAAGGTGGGCCTTCCAATCTTGAAGGTATGGCTTTTCGTTATGTAATTAGGTATTTTTGCTTACTTATTATGGACACATTTGGGCATGGATTAGTGGGGGCATTCGATGGAGAAAATGAGTTGGTCTATGTTGATCCTGCCGCCTACACCTACCTACAAGTTAGTTCGAAAAGATTTCAACCCCACAAGGTGTGATTGGTGGCAGGGAACTAAGAGAAAGAGCTGTCACACTAATCCTGACTCTCTCCGTTTGAGCTATCTCTTAGGTTAGCTAAGGGGGGTGGTCCCTAATGAAAAGTTAAGTTAAAAAAGATGTGAGTTTCTAGGAGAATTGTTAGAGTTAAATATATTATTTCATTAAGATTTATAAGCAAAGCTGATATGAGCAATAACCATCATAAGACAAGCATGAAATACATAAACAACCAGTGCCTTCCAAGTATTTTCTCCGTAAGAAATGAAATTGTATTTTGCTTAAAATGAAGTGAAATGCTTTCAAATGGAAACTCAAAATAACCCTAAAAAGTGAAACACTAAATTGTTAGCACAAGATATTATAATTCTTTCAAGATGAATAAGTCTACAAATCAAAGCATGGAAACTATCTTGCTCAAAATGATACAAAAATAACTCAAATGTTAGACCAAGATGACAACATGCAATTAAGTTTGCAAGCCAAAATAATAGTACTTGAAAGTGAAATCAATCATTCATGACAATAATCAATTAAACCAAAAGATGAGTCAATTTCCAAGTACAAGAAAATTAAACTTGTTGCAAAATTAAAAGAGATTACAATGCTTGCATCCAAAGTGCCTCTTGAAGTAAGATTTGCATGTGAGACTTTAAACCAAAGCAAATGTGATGGAATTTTTTTCTTGGTTCATTTATTTGATTAGTGCCAAGGCAAAGTTACAATTGAACTCTAGCCCTCAGACCTCATCTTCACCCATATATTTGGATCTCACAGTGAGGAGTCAATAGGGGTAGAGGGTCCCTAAAAGTCTATTCAGCCAACTTACGCTGGAGGTAAGTTTTAGTGATATTTGAGGCTTGTAAATAAATTAATCAGACACTGAGAATTAACTTCTACTTGAAATGTACTTGCTTGACATGAAATAAAATGTTACTTTATGAAGAAAATTTGTCCAAATACTTGATGCATGTAAAATGTGCTTAATGGTGAAGCATAAGTAAACTTGGAACTATGTTCAAAATCAAATAAGATTTAGTAAAAAGTGCTTGCATGCAAAAAATTTGAACTTGTTATGGATTTAAAACATGTAGTAAGTTAAAATAAAGTGCATGCAAAATGAGTGTGATGTATGTTGTGTTAATTTCTCAATTAAATGATATGGATGCAAAATGAAATAAACCAACAAAGTCAGACTGCCAAGCCTCTCCAAAAGGTGGAGAGATAGGGATACCAATGGGTAAAACCCACGCCCCCAAAATCAGAAATTTTATTAGTTGAAGTCTTCTTTTAATTCCAAGAAAGTTTTAACAAATTGGAATCAAACCATAGACTTTTCCTCGCTGAAGATTTCTGCAATTTGAGGCCCACAAAGGTTCAACAAAATGCAGATTTTCCGAAGAAGAAGAAGAGAAAATAAGCCTCCTCTATGGCCGTGGCAGAGAGAGAGTGAGAGATGGCCAAAATGAACTCGACCTTCCTCAAGAAGAACATGGCCTTATCCAAGATGAATCTGGCCTAAAGGTGGATATAATCTCTAAATCTGAGCCCTAAGGTCCTGCATGCAAACTCGTAAGTAATTTTTTGATGATGAATCCCGTAAGTAGCTGCAAGAGAACATGTTAAAAAAAAAATCTAAATATGTTACAAAAATAATCTACAAGAGGGTAGGCCAAAGAGTATGAGCAAGCTCTCCTCTTTGACTAGCCATGACTTAGCTCTTTGAAATAAACAGATGTTGATAAATGAAGTACAATACGTAAAAAAATAATTTTTTCCAAGTTTGATATTTTGATGCAAGAAATAAAAGCTTTAAGAAACTTGAAAAAATCCCTGCAAGACACAAATAAGATATAGATGACACTTTGGAATTCAAAACATGCAGGTTTTCCTTGAACAATTTTCAAGATTAGGTTGATTCCTCCGAGAATTTCCCCTCACGTTTGAAAAACTTGACCAAATAATGATTCATCTACAAAACTGCACCACAAAGCATTAAATCAACATGGAATTAAATAAGTGCAGTGGCAATTTTTTTTAGAGATACATCTATTATGCACTAGAAGTTTTTTTTCCGAAACCAAAGAATTAATTCTTATGCTAATATGAAATAGCTATATACTAACATAACTTGAGACAAAGCATAAAAGAAATAATGACATGAGGAAATAAATAGAAGCATAACAAGTAGTCAAGAATTTACCACGCATGCAAGGAGAAGAACACCATCACGCTTTACCCCAAAGACTGTTGTATTATATTGCAAGTAATGAATACAATCCCGCAAAGTCTCCTCAAGCACAATAGCTCGTATGATTAAACAAGTGGCATGAGGTGACAATCCCAAAGAGAAATTCAAATTTGTTGAATGAAGCTCCATTGCCAAGTGTAAAAATCAAATTCTGGCAAGTGGACATTATTTTCTTCTTCCCTTATATGCCAAATTCGAATTTTATGATGGAATGACAAGTGTATATGGGTGGTAATCCACGTTGGACAATTTCCCACAAAAATCTCCACCAAATATTTTCCCAAATCCTTCCAAATGTGCATTAACTTCACAAATTCGAATTTCCAAGTAAGCAACTTTCTCCTTTAATGCCAGAAATTCGATTTTATTTGAGCTCATGTACTTTTCTTGATTTTAGGAGTCCACATCACCTTGGGACTTCACTTTAACTCCCCCATAATTTTCCACCTCATTTCCACAATATTTTGCATGTGTGGATATTTATTTTTCTCCATTTATTTAATTTCTGGCTGAATTAATTGCGAGATTTCCCACTAAACCTAAGGAAAAGTGAGTTTTGAGGGTCCAAAATACATTTTTAACCCATCAAAGTGTGTCAAAGTAGAAAGTTGAGGGTAACAGGTGCAAATTTCATTACTCATACTCCATACAACTTCTCTAGACATCACTTATCACATTACAAGTATAATTTTATTAGCAATTTCCGCAGTGCGGAAAATCTAAAAAATTAAAAAATAACTTCCTAGACCTAACCAAATTCCATGATTTTTTTTTTGTGATCTAGTATGGTAATATACATAAACTCTAGACACTAAGATGTGTTAGGGGCTCAACTGTCAAACCGTCACCCCGACTTTTGGGGTAAAATGTGAGTGAAAAAATCAAGAAAATTATGCGCCTCTGAAAAAGAAGGGATAATTAACTAGATAAAAAAACACTCCATGGTGTACTTGTTTATTGATCGAGTCCCAACATCCTAGGCCTGTTACAGACTCAAAAAACTCATCATTACTAATATCACTTATTACAATTCCCCATAGGGTGTGGAATCTGGGTACAAGAAAAATGATGAGAAGATAGAAGTAGAGTTAAAAAACTCTATTGACTGATGATATCTGATGGTACTAGTGTCCTCTGGATCATCCTTGGGTATGGAGTCTTCATATAATCATCAGGTGCCACTCCAGTGGTCAACAGTCTGTTCTCTTGTCCCCTTGACCAATTCGGTGGCTAGTCTTGCATACTAGTCCCGTGGGATCTCCTCTATTGGCTAATAGCTTTAGGAGTAGCACTACATGAGAAACCCCGATTTTTGTCGCATGGTCCCGCTTTCTGACACCACATACATCATTCCCCTCCTCTCATTACAACCCCTCTCCACATATTTCCCATTTGGGTCCACATTTGTCCATTGGGTCGACAAGGAGTTAACCTCGCCTTGTCCACACTTAGGGTTGGGCCTAGAATGATGCCTTAGAGGTTGATGCAGCTAAAAAGAAAATAAAAAGCATAATTTGGCCATTCTCAAGTTTCAACAGGAAATGTACCATAAAATGCAAAAGATGGCCGGGACATACAAATTTAGCACGTGGGCAAAAACCAACATGAACTCTACCCCTTATCGTTATGGCCATCACCCTGGTTGCTAGGGCTCTTATATGAGCTGCTGCATCATTAAGGAATCCATGATTGTCCCAACCCCTGGTGGGCGATGAACTGCCCAACCTTAAGGGAGCTAATCACTATTATTTCTTACACATCATGCTCTCATTCCCTGGAGCCCTGTGCAGTTATACAAAGAAAATTCAAGAAAAGGAAAAAGGCATATGAAGAAGGGTGGAAAAACAAAGGTCAGGGTAAGTGATGTACCACGATTTGTCCCTCGTTTATCTATACAACCATGTATGTGCTTTCCTCAATATTGTTGCCCTTGTACCATGGCATGTGGCTTGGAGCCTTCTCGTGATGCCCCACTCTGTTCCATCATTATATCACATGACACCAGCTATATGACGAACCTACTGTTAGTTTTTGTAGCATCAGATGGTGTTCTATTCTTGACACTGTGGAGAGGCTAAAACACAAAAGTTCTCCAAAACCCATAAATCGTTTTTGGAAATTCCACCTAGAGATGGCTCAATTAAAATAATTGAGCATTATTAAAAATTTATTAAGTCTAACTTAGGAAATTTTCCTAAGTCTAACTTAAGAAAATTTTGCTAAGTTAGAGTTAGGAAAAATGGTTAATTAGTAGTAATTAATTGAGAAAGGTGAGAATTCTCTAGAAACTCACACATATCGACTTGGAGATGATCTCAAGCATCAATTAAGTTTTAATCATTATCGTTAAAGTCCCAACTGGAGATTATAGGAAGAGATCGATGGGTAGATGGAAGATACATCAGTGCAGATACTAAGTGATCAAGGTAGTTTGATTCGGCAGTGATCAGGTAGCAAGTGTCAGAGGGGTAGAGACAATGATTCCAAAGGAATATTTCTAGCTTCGGAGAGTTAGGAGAGGGGGTCGAGTTATTTCTCTAGGAGGCTGCGCAGTGCCTCAAGATAGGTAGTTCGATTCAGCCAGAGCAGGGGTCGATTCAGCTTCCAGTGGTTGGGAAAATTTCCAAGAGATCAAGAGAATCACTTGCAAAGGCAATGTTAGGCTAGACGTCACATCAGAGGCAGTTTTTGGATAGCACGTGTTGGGCCTGCATAGAGGCAATGCAAAAGGTTGATGGAAAGGTATTCTAGAGCCAATTCTGAGATTGAGTTGGTGTCAGGAATGCTTGGAAAGGAGGGTAATTTCCCTAAGTTGATTTTGCCAATGTTTCTCTCAGATAAAAATGCCAATTTGGCGTCATTTTATTGTACTGGGATTATTTCATTGCTGCATAATAATAAAACCCTCAGTTGCTACACTGGTTTTCCCGCATTGGGTTTTTCGGGGACATTTGTCCAAAAATAGCAATGTCATAATTTTTGTGTGAGTGCTAGCATTTTTCAGTTTCTTGCATTTTATTTTCCACAACATTTATTTGCGAAGAGATTGTAGTGTGATTAATTCATTCTTTGTTGTAGCAAATAATTTGTTAAATAATTAACTAGTTAGAAGAAATAATTCCATTTGTTGCATTTCAAGGATTTTTCACATGGTATCAGAGCTTATTTGATGGATTAGGAAGCTCAAAGGCGGAAAAGGGAAAATTTCGCTGTTCAGAGGGAGTTGTAGGCCAAAATTTTTTGAAGTTGTATAGTCCCTAGCCATGTAGTGCAAATTGCTTGACAGAGGGTTCAATTTTCAGTTGTAGGGTGGCAGAAATTTCGACTTGTCCAAAATACCGATTCCAACAGGCAAAGTGAGTAGTATCTCAGTATTCTTGCTGAACAAATTTCTTATCTATGCGCAGAAGGGTTTTGCAGTGGTTTGCTAAAGCAGAATCAGTGCTAATTGGAAGAGAAAGTGCACACATAGAGGGAGTTTTTCTCAAAGGGTTTCCAGATTTAGTTTTCTGGAGGAAATTCGTGATTTTCAGTTGCAGGTGGCAATAGCAATAGGAAAAACTGCGCATTCTAGGAGGGAGTGCAAATTGCTATGATATTCCCACTTAGTAATATTGGTAAGGGGAAATATCAATTTTGCCCAATTTTGTCTTATTTCGTACTTGCATGGGTCCCACTTGAATTTTGGAGTAAGAAGAGGCCCAAACCTTAGGAAAATGGGAGAAAATCAAATTGTTGGTGGTAAGTGGGGGCCACTCATGGAGAAATATGACCCCATAGGTTGTACGCAGTCGTTGGAGGGAAATTGGTGGGGGAAAGTCGATGGTTTGGCCCACATGGGAAATTGTGAGGCTCTTTGACAAAAGAGGAGTCAATCACTTTCAGGCATTCTTGGTCATTTGAGTTTTCTCTTAGACTAACATGCTTGAGCAGAAACCATGTCTGCGGGCGCTGTTGAGCACAAGAGGTTTCTAGGCAAAAATATCATCCCTTGCTCTAGTGGACTTTGAGTGCCAGCCCAAGGAGGGAGACTCATCCTTTTCAGATCGATCTGAGAGCAACATAGTAGGAGTTTGGAGGAGTTCCAGCAACAACAATGTAGGGATTGCGCTGTCCTCGTTAGTGCAACACGTGGGACTTGAGGAGAGAAGGGAGTTTGGTGCTGAGATTTGTGGGGGAGTTTGGGAAGGAGAATTGCTGAAGATTTCAACCATTTTGGGGACACTCAACAGAAAAATAATAGGTGGGTCAAAATACCTAGCAGCAGGAGGAGTTAGGGGAAATTGGGCCGAAATTCCAAGGTTAACATTTGGTCAATTTCTTTGTGGGTTTTTGTGGGTTATTGGAGGAGAGACCGATGTTTATTTCTTGAAATTTTTTGAGCATCGGATGTGAAAATTCTATCACTGCAACATCTGATTTACTTTGCCTACTTATTTTCAATAAGTTATTTATGAAATTCCTTTAATAAACATTAAAATAAACTCTGTTGCAGATATCATACCATAATACAGAAACAAACACATGCACAAGAATCAACACATCGACATAGATATTTTGGACAATAGTCCCCAAAAAACCCAATGTGGGAAAACTAGTGCAGCAAGGGAGGATTTTATTATTCAACAATTCTTGAGTACAACTGAGTGCCAAACTAGCTTACTCAACAGAGTGAAAAATTCTCCAGCACTTCTCCCAGTCCTAGTGTCAGCCTGACTGACCTCTGCGTGGCTCCCAGACACTCTGCGTCAGCCCCTGCTTGTCTATGTCAGCCTTGGGCCTCTCTGCATCATCCACGCATGCCCTCTAGTGACTGCACAGTCTTCTGCTGCCTCAACATCTTCCTGAAAGGCCTTGCGTCTGCCTCTCCTGCTTTTGCGTTGGTCTTCTATTACTGATCCTCACTCTCCGCTCTGTACTTGTTGCCTCCTACTGCTCTCTAGACCACTAGTTCGAATTTCTCTGCTAATCCTGCTCCAGAAATTGAACTGACTGGTCTCCCTTAGTGTATTCTTCAACTGACCCTCAAGACTCTTCTTATACTTTTCTCGTTGGTCCATCAACAACTGAGATTAAGTCCCTAATCAACGACTAAGATTAGATCTGGCTCGATAAATGACTTTTGGACCATTATAACTTAGTTTTATATTAATTCACATCAATATTTTATTTTCCCTAAGTTTAGACTTAGGGACCCCATTCAAAATATTAATTATTTTAATATCTTCCAAACTGGTTAGGTTCTACCCAAACCATTTCTCGGTCTTGGAGATCTCATGTGCTTTAGCCTCTCCACCAATTTTCGTGGCTAGAGCACATCTGATGCTACCCCAAATCAACACTCCCTCTTAACGAGGACTATGCTTTAGTAATACTCCTCACTAAGTATCACCCTGATCATTCGGCATCGGTCCCTGTGCTGATGCTAAGCCTCAGTGCCTAACATCCTCTACACTGCTGCATCTTGTACTGCTGCCCATGGCTTTGCTACTATCACTGCTACTTTTGTATGACAACTCCCTATGCATCCGTGCTGCTGCTGGTCCTTTCTCCCAACATTGCGTCCACACTGCAACTCCCTCTGCATTCGTGTTGCTATCACCCCCAATTTCTGCTATTGAAACGGGTTTTTTATCATCCCCATCTTTTCCCTGAAGTAATCAAACTTTGTCCTTCCAAGGGCCTTGGTGAGGATGTCCACCACCTATTCTCCTATAGGAGTGTAGCTCAATTGTACAGCTCCTTGTTGGACAGAGTCTCTGACCTAGTGACACCAGATATCAATATGCTTTGACCGATCATGAAACACTGGATTCTTAGAGAGTTTGATGCAACTCTGATTATCACACATGATCTTGGTTGCCTCCATTTTCCTTCTGAATAGGTTCACAAGCAGTTTTCTAAGCCATATGAACTCACACGAAGTTGTTCTCGCTGCCATATATTCTGCCTCAGATGAGCTCAGAGCCACGGACTTCTGTTTCCTACTGCACGAGAAAGTCATTCCTGATCCAATGTTGAAATAGTACCCATAGGTACTTTTCCAATCCACTAAACTTCTTGCCCAATCTGCATTAGTAAATCCACTCAATCTGATATCCTTACTCCTGGTGTACAAGAGTCCATAATCGACGTTCCCTGTAAATGCCTAAGAATGTGTTTAGCTGCTGCCCAGTGTGCCCTCTTCGATTCCACCCTGAACCAACTGAGGGTGTTGACAGCATAGCAAATGTCTAGGCTTGTATTGACCAGATACATCAGGGACCCTATGAGCTTCCTTTATAGGGTGGGATCAACATCCTTGTCTTCTGATGCATCAATCTTCTTTTAGTTGATGATCGTTGGAGTAGCCATGGGTCTACAGTCCTCCATCCTGAATCTTTTCTGGATTTCTGTAGCATACCTCCCTTGCCCAAGGAAGATCTCTCCCTTCTGCTGCCAAATTTCCAACCCTAGGAAGTAATGCATTAGTCCCAAATCCTTCATATCGAATTTTGTGGCTAGATTCTTCTTGCAGTCCCCAATGAGCCTGGATGATCCTGTCAGAAAGATATCATTCACATACAATACTAAGATTAGCGGCTTGTTCTCTATAACCATATAGTAGAGATTCAGATCTGCATCACTCTTGTTGAAGATGCTGACAAAGTGCGTGAATGTGCGGAAGTGGATAATAATGTTATATTTAAAAAAATTTCCCCCTCACCCCCCCTCCAAACTTAATCTAATTAGCTCACTTTAAAAAAGATTTTATGTGACCACTTTTATAAATAAGTGAGTCACTTTTACAATGGTACTTTATGAGCTACTCACTACATTGTAACTTAAATAAAAGATAAAGAGACTTTAGAATTATAAGTGACTTTTTATAATGGGTGAGAACACTTTACATAAAGTAACTTTAAAACATAAGTTACATGTGTTTTTTGAAAAAGTAACTCAACAAAAAGAAAGACTTGAACCCAAGACCTCTATTCTCATAAAGTAACTTTGGACCAAGTGAGCTAATTTAAAAGGCTAGTAATTTTTGGAAAAGAGGAAGGATATTTTTTTTTAGTCACTGAAGCTTTGGGGTGCATGCTTACTTGAAAAAGCTCTTTTTGCCTACAAAACAAAAAACCACACAACCCAACATGGACATGCAAAAAAAACCAAACCTTATGGATTGAAGTTAGCTTTACCCCGAAACTAAATATTTTCCTCAATGTTTCTGTTTTTTCGAGATCACACTAAGGCATGACAGAAAAGAGCATACGCATGAGAAAAATCTTTCCTTTCTGTTTTTGATTTGCCCAGATCGCATAGAGGCACGGGGCAAAGAGCATACACAAAAATGAAAGGTATAGATCTAAGTTGCACGAAACGGGGAAACGGGGAAACGAGACGAAACGCGGAAGCGAAACGAAATGCGACCTCCCCAAATTTTGGAAACGGGGAAACGCGAATATATATAT
>APFE030658529.1:98712-113586 GCA_000404065.3 Pinus taeda
GCACTGCTATTATATAGCTTTCGAAATGGATTCTAGATGTCATTAGAAACCCTAAACCCAATTAGAAACTAATCAGAAACTAATTAGCAAGAAAAAAATTTAAAAACACAACTTAAAAAATCGGAAACGAGGCCCGTACGGCTTGGAAACTCGTTTCCGTACGTACGGGCGCGTTTCCGTTTCGGGAAATGTGCCCGTACGGCTTGGAAACTCGTTTCCGTACGTACAGGCGCGTTTCCGTTTCGGGAAATGTGCCCGTACGTACGAAAACGAGTTTCCAAGCCGTACGGTACGGGGAAACTCGTTTCCGTTTCGTTTCCCCTGGGAAACGACCCCTAGGGGCACGTTTCCTGCAACTTAGGTATAGATCCAGTAATAAAAACCAGAGAGCTAAATAAACCGAAATAAACATAGAGAGGAATAACTAAAACTGCAAATAAAGATTGTATACCTCCAGATCTTAAAAATGATGTAGCTAGGGCTACCGGAAACATTTTCGTGTGAAATGAAAGGGGTTCCTCACTGGAACAGAGGCTCCTAACACAATAGAGCAGTCCTCTCGGCCCAAAAGCAGTCAGAAATTGTAGATCTAGGAAACGACAGTCGGATGCAGTTGTACCAGCTTCGAATTTGGATCACCAACGGATGCGGCCCTCAAATAGCTCTGATACCATGTAGGAATTTACAGGGTAAGTTCGTCAGATAGAACACCAAAGGACAATGCTCACAAACAGATCACAAATCAATACACTAGTATTCTTGATGTGGTTAAAACCCTCATAGAGGGAAACAATCCACAACCTGAGCCAACGCGGCCACTTCAGGCAATTTATTAATAAAAGAAAGAAAATTTACATAAGCTTCTCTCTTGAACGGTCACCGTACAAATAACCCTCCATGCTCCTTAAATGGAGATTATGGACCAATTAGGTGCTAAGCCGCGGATCAAGTGTTGGTAATACCGAGGAGAGAATGAACCGTTGGATCACTTCATGTTTAGAACATATCGTGACCGTTGGATTGTAAGTAACAAAAGTGCATAGTAAAGAAACACACTTTACCTAACTCTACAGTAGACCAAGTTATACTTAACTATTTCCTATGTTTCGAAATATTCTAACATCTCCCCTTAAAAACAACTTGGGAAAGGATTGAAGGATGTACAAATATGACACAATAGGAGAAGGAAGGAGGCATTATAACCTATAATAGTCTAGATTCTAGAAGCTTTTAGATAAAATTGTGCAAGTCATAAAACCGAAGAACAAGGCTGTCCTTCTTTATTATACAATTGTTTTTGAAGGGTATTTTAGTTTCTATTTGAGAGACAAATTTCTCAGTACCCTCAAGGCAGCGCAAGATATAGTACAACAATTTGAAGAGATTTTCATCGCCTTGGGTAAAGTGGATCCTTTTGGTTATGTTACCCTTCGTATTGAACTCAATGGCGAAATGAACTTGTGCAAATCGATGAGATCATTCTAGCCTTCCAAAGGTTGGAGTGTTGATGGAGGTTGCTTAGGGGGTGTATCTTTTTTCACACATCTTTATGAATATGATCACATCATATTCAATTTCACTTAGTGTTACTAGGTTGGCCTCTAACATGATTTTACCTATATCTAGTTCCATTGATATGCATGTCTTTTCAATAGTTTTACCTAGGAAAATTCTTTATTGCAAGGATAACTTTTGCTTAGATAAAATTCATTTCTCACATACATTTCCCCACTTCTTAGTATTTTACCCTGGTGATTTGTGTATCACATCACATCTTAACCTTTTCCCTAGGAAAAATCCAAAATTATGCCTAAATTTCACTTCACTCCATCTATTAGAAAGTGCATGGAATTTTTGTCTATAATTCCCTAAGTCCTAAACCATATTCTCTCTCAAAATCTCATATTTCCATTTTTTCCAATGTGAACACACACGTAACTGGCTCAGAAGCTTGGTAGTTTTAACTTAGTGTGCTTATGGTTTTGGAATGAATTCTCAAGGGACTACTTATTGCTCTGACTATAGCTATCAAAGCCATTACACTAGACAACTGTTATGTCATGAACTGGTTGGTTCAAGATAGAATTGGCCTAAAACGAATCTATGCTACCAAAGGAAAAGAGGGAGAAAAAGGAAAAGAAAGTGATGATCATCCCTCTCCACCTGTGAAACCCTTAGCGAGTTCTAGTTGTTAATTTTCCATAGGGCTACATTGCTCTTTGCTTTGATAATTGCATTTCTTCATTAATACATTAAGTTCACCCCATATCATCATTACATTATTCTGATCTACACCATTATTCATCAACCTATGCAATAATATAGAAAGAACAACATCATCATCATCAATGCAAGGAACACAAAGGAACAATAGAAGAAAAACATGCACACATAGAGACACCAGGATTGGTCCGAGACCAGGGAAAAACTCACTATGGGGAAAACCCTTGCAAATTTTCTTCTTCCTAGATCACCATCAAATGATTCAGCAAAAGAGAGTACAATGATCCATAATTTTATCTATGCAACGAAACAACTATGATATCCATGAAACAACTCTAATCATGCTTATAATCAAAACCCTCATTCTGATGCCTATAATGTGTTGTTATTGATTGTAGTCAACTGCTGAATACTACTGCACACTGTTGTCACTGACTATAGTCAACTGTTGAATACTACTGAGCATTGTTGTCATTGAGCGGAATCTTCAAGATACTAAAATCTCATCTTTGAGTTCGTGACGCACGGAGGAGTTGTG
This sequence comes from Pinus taeda, assembly GCA_000404065.3. Classification (NCBI taxonomy): domain Eukaryota; kingdom Viridiplantae; phylum Streptophyta; class Pinopsida; order Pinales; family Pinaceae; genus Pinus; species Pinus taeda. The sequence goes on from APFE030658529.1 coordinate 101,474, forward strand.
TGAGCATCTATAAGAATCCTGGACGCTCTTTGAGAATTGTATGCCAGCATCTATGGTATCCCAAACGCTCCCTAGACCATTCAGTTCGTGTGTCCGGGGACCAACTCACCATATCTCCTCCAAACCCCAAGACGCTCTCTTCCAGTTACTGTTCGTGTGCCTGGGACAACTTTAACGCTCTCAGGACGACTCTATGCGAGTGTCCGGGGACTGACACCTCCAGATATGGCTTTGAAACCTTGGACACTCCCATAGGCTTTTGTGTTAGCGTTTGGGGCTCTCTGGATTCTATCTTGATCATTGTGTGCCAGCGTCTTGGGACCAAAATGCTAGTTCTGTGCCAGCGTCCAAGAATCAGAAAACCTTAGAGCAGTGTGAGCTTCATCCCTGAGATTTTGGACCTTTGCGCGAACTTTCCTCCGACAAACCTATGCGAACCAAGACAATAAGAGAAGAGAAGATGGCTTGATCAACGTGTCCAAATGGGCTTGAGGTATCTTCTATTTATAGGCTTTCATGAGGGTCCACTTGGGGTTGAGGCCAACCTACCCAATTTAACATGTGCTTAGGGCTGACCTATCCCAATATACACGAGTGAATAAATACACTTGTCCAAATAAGGTGATCTTTAGGTCAATTTTCGTCCTCTCGAAAAGAGGAATCTAATGCAATCATCATCTCGGTCATTTGAGTTGTCCAAGGGGGAATTTGACTATAGTTGCAAAAATTAACACTCCCTCTCAACTAGGGAGAAACCTGCCAATATTTGTCCATCAATCAATATACCATTCTAGTGTCTTCAAGTGTCATCATGTATCATCCCTGATCATCTCTGTCATGTGGTCATCATACCATGACCACTTAAAGTATCTCATCATGACAAATCATCAATGTACATCTCGATCTATCCCTTGCTTATTCCTATTTATCTCTTGATTGTTCCTGCTCGTATGATGAACATTCTCGAATTTAGAAGAAGAAGAATTTGCAATGTTTCACCGAGTTTCCAGGATGGGGAAACGCGGGAGCGGGGATACGCACAAGGGGGACATATATAAGCAACCCCAAAATTTAGCGAAATTTTGGGGAAATGGGGGGACATCATAGTCATAAAAAGTATAAAATTAAAAATTTAATATATAAAAATAAAAAAATAAAATCCCAAAATTTTGTCAATACTAAATAGAAAATCTTAATAATTATGGAATGTACATCGGAAGACTAAATATGATCATCATTACTTATCAAACTATTATCATTTGACATTTCTGCATTGTAAATCTAAAAGTAAATTACTAAATCGAATCCATCATTTGACATTATGCAATGTTCCTTCTAAATTCATCATTTGGCATGATGCAAGGTACATCTAAATTAAATTAATAAATTCATCATTTGACAATTGAAATTATGCAATGCGCATCAAATTTTCAAAAACGATAAAAAGTAAATTCATCATATGATAATGACATTGAATTATGTTGAAGTCTAAAATAGCCATAGAATACTAAACTAAAAGTAAACATAGAAAGCACTGAGCAGTGAAATACTAGTAAATTTCTAAGTACTAAATAATATTAATAAATACTAAGCCTTAAGTTATTAATATACTTTAAAATTTTTATTTTTATAATTGCTTTTATTTATGTTTTTAGTTTTAAATTTTAATATAATTTTAATTAATTTATTTATTAAAAAAATAAGTTTTAAACAAGTTTTATGTTTTAATATAGTTTCATTTTTCAAATCTTTTTTATAATTTTTTTCATATATATAAATGTAATTTTTTTTAATTTTTAATGTTTTATAAAAATTATTAGACAAAAAATGGGGGGACGCACAGGGGGTGCCCCCCCAATGTCCCTCTGCCCCCTGCAAAGGAGTCGCGTTTTGTTACCAAAAAAACATCCCCCTAGAGTTTCCCCAAAGAGGGGACGTGGGGGAAACATTCCCTAGGAGTTTCCCCATCCCCGGAGCATGGGGGAGCGTCGGGGTGCGTCCCCCGTGGAACACTGAGAATTTGTTAACGGAGGGGAGCTTAAGCTACCACCCTCTATCCTTTAAGCTATTACCTAAAATCTCTTCCAGCGGGCTATTACCCGGAATATCATCATTAATCATCATCAGGAGCACATCTCAACTTGTAACCACATCGGGGAGCACATCTCGACCCAGAATCTCATGTGGGATCTATACATCTACAACCCCATGTCGAGCAACAAGATATCCAAGCACACAGGGGAGCACAACTCGACCTTGGGAGATCATTAGGGAGCTCAATCTCAACCTAGAATCGCATAGGGTTATCTCAACCCGTCCTATTGTCTACTGATCTTCCCATTGATGACCTTGAATAGTCATATCGTAAAACACCTGCATCATAATCGACTTGGGTTGTACAACTCAAGTACACTCTCAACTCATTGGCCAAACGAGGAGCGATATTCCCGACAAGCCCACCTTGTGGGTATGATGCCAACTTGGGTATAGTCTACAAAGACCAAATAGGGGATCAACATTCTTCGATCCTATGAAGATAGGGGAGCAACATCTCCAACCCTATGGGTAACAAATAGGGGTAATACCCTATTGTCCAGAGTTCCCTCAACCCCAGGAGCCCTCCATCTCAATTCCTCACCCTAGGACCTCAGACAAGGAGGAAGAGTTGGCTTAATGTCCTCGATCAACATTGCTTTCATCATACTCAAATCTGGTCAACTTGTTTCAATAGTAGTTGTTTCCTATTCATACAAGACATCAAATCAAATATCATGTTAGAACATAAATAATCATATAAATCACAATAGGATACCATAATCATCCTCCCTCTCAAGGACGTGCCAACCACAAGCCTGAGCTTGTTTCGAACAACTGCACTGTCTCAATATATGATATTATCTTAGTCCCAACTATAAATATGGGACTTTCTGCCAATCGGATCACAATGTATCCATTTCATATCTAGATCATGCTTAAGCAACTCTCTAAGGAGCTTCTTCATCTTGCCTCACAGCTAGCCATGCTAGCAATATCGTAGTCATCCTCAATCATACTATGGACCTCTCATCAAGATACCATGACGGATCTCAAATTAAAGCAACATCCGAAAGTGCTCAACAATAATCTCTATCAACAACAATACATCCATGCAGTCATTTATCATAGGAGAAATATCTCAGCTTCAAAAATAGAATACCTCATGCAGATATTTCAAAGGATGCTTGGTGGCAACTCTATGTGAATGAAGTAGATCACTCATGAATTTATTCAGGTTCTATTCACATCATATATATACAGATGGATGTTCAAAACAGAACATCAATGCTTCAATCAACAGTGGGATGCCATGTCAAGTTCAACAACATCTTTGAATTTCAAAGCAGAGTATCCAAGTATTTTCATTTTCATTACTCAAAAACATTTTCAATAGATTTGTAATATAGACTTTCTTTTCGAAATTCTAGAAAATCGATTCATCATGCCATGATACATCATTTTGAGCTTTAGAAGTTATCTCCCTCTGATTTAAATCATTAGAGGCTCATCACCTGTCAAGGGTAGACCACCAAGGTATAAAACCAAAACCATAACCAAAATCAAAGTCATACCTTGGAATTCATCATCCCAACTTCATCAGATAACTGTCAAATATAGACATATTTGGATCAGGGAGCTTGCTTCATGCGATGCACTAAACATAATGCCTTGCATAAATCAATGTTGTACCATCACATCAACAAAGTCAGCTCATCAAAGTTTAGAAGTCAGATCACAACCATTATCAAAGTCATCAACATCATAGTATCAATTCTTTCAACTAGAAGACAGGGAGAGCTCATATCAAGTTGTGACTTCATTTATTATCAATCCGAACTTTATCAAGTCATTCACATAATCATAATACAAGTCATTTTTGTCACTAGGTGCAAATGCATACACCAAGGATGAGCCATGCAGGTTCCAATTTCATGCTAAATCACAACTATTAGTACCTCAACCATTATGCTAGGAACGAGGAGGCCAATACAAAATCATTTTTCCGGATACCCACATAAGTCATTATGCCCACATAGCATAGACATCAGGGCAAATCAATAATTGTCAAATAAGATCTTTAGTCATCAGGACAAGTCCAAATTTGCTAATGTAGAGAGATTTATAGTCAAAGCATATCTCAATCATCAATTCAAAGTTATCGTTAAGCATCAAGACAACACACTGTTCATCTATATCAATCAGCCAAATCATGCCAACCTCTTGTAGCACAAACATAGTGATGTATCTATTTGTATGTCTTGGTCACTTGCAAACACAAGTTCAGTATGCAAGTTCATATTATGGAAAACATTCAAGTTTTTCTTGCTTGTGGATCTTGCTGTTATCTGCAACACATGTGGAACTGACATCTTCTAGCCTCTAGGGGACCATCCAATTTCTTGCACAATACTTCATTTTTATGTCATCAACAATTTAACCCAACAACTTCTGAAATTAGATAATAGTGGCAGAATATGTCATAGACATCTTGATTCTGAGTTCAAACAGTTCCAGAAAGCTTTAGATGATGGTCAACTGTAGTCAAACCCATGGATGCTCCCTTCAGGTTGGCATGGGAGTGTCTTTAGCTGCTTGGACGCTACCTGGGTCTTAGCATGCGTGCGTCCAGGGACGAGATTTCCTAGTTCAGTGCCTGCCTCCGGAGTAGAAAACCTAATTTTTGTGCAAGCCTCAGATCTTAGACTTTGCTGCAGATCAATTATGTCAGATGCACATAGATCATACTTCAACAATACAGAATGCAAATAGTAATAAGAGTAATAATCTTGAGAAGAGATTCTCCCTCTGAATAGGAATCTATGTCATCATCCTGATTCCTGTCTCTACTAGAGCCAAGCAACAACAGATTTGTTAGATCATAAGCATAAATGCATCATGACATCAATCTGCAGACTTAAAGCAGCATATAGATGCAACATCATATCTCAAAAGGTTATGAATACAATAGCACTTCCTATCAAGTCACTTCATCAAGTTAGGGCATTCAACTTTACCATATGTCATCAAGACATGACCCCAGGTAGTAAGAGATATAAAATATCAATCTCATAGTTATACCTCTAGCATCATGGTTACCATGCTTATGAAGATCAATGAGATTGAGTTAGGTCATTCAATAAAGATTTACCAAAACAACAAGAGTGTCAATCTCTCTTTCCATATGCTTTCATCATGCTTATCGCAAGCATTATCAGCGGACTCACGTATAGGAGTTAATTAGCTATCCTTCTATATGAAATCCATCATGACAAGTGTCTAAGAGTATCATTTACTAGAGCCAAGGTGCTAGCCTTCTTTATAGGATCAAGATACACTTGATGTTAGCCAAACATCAAGTTTATCAATGTATTAACATTAGATAGCCTCATAGAATTCAAGAAGATCAAAATGTTCAACACCAGTTGCATCATTTCATCATAGGAAACATAGATCCAAGTATATGCATGTATGAGCCATTAAAGAAGGAGACATTCTCTGTGTTGAATATAATTCATAACAAGTAAATAAAAAAAATAAATGTAAATATTAAATAATCAAATATTGGTTATGTTAAGTAGTCATTAGGTTAAGTGAAAAGGCATGTCTAAAAGACATGCCCAGTTACGAAAGGACACTTGCTTAGGTATATATGTGCGGGTCCTCATTGTAACAATCATCACTTGTACATTTTTATATATAATAAATTATTATTACAAAATACCTCGTGTATTTTTACGTTTAAGTTAACAAGTTATTAGTTTTGATGCTTCAGTGGTATCAAAGCCATGGAATCATGCGCGTTTTTGAATGTTGTTCGCCGCACAATGTGCCATTACATTCACGTCCTGATTGCGCTGCGCAGTTTAGTAAAATTCAAGAATCATTTCAGTGATTAGAAAATCATATGCTGAAGTTAAAACATGTCTAGAGGAAATCGATAATAAGGAAGATAATAGCGACAATGAAGAAACAAAACAAGGTGAAGTAGGAAAAGAAGATGAAGCATTAGATGATTATAATGTTGAAGATGAAGATGTTGCAGAAAATGATCAAGATGATGATTTCAATAAAGCTGGTCTTGATATGGATGAGATAGATCAAGATGATGATCCAAATGAAGATGATGTGGATGAGGATTATCTTGAGAAACAAGGGGATGTACAATATCATAACAATGAAGAAGATGTTGTTAATGAAAAACTAACATCTGAGGCTCTAGAGAAAGAGCAGGCTGTTGTAGGTATTGACAATGAAAGGATATTAGATTTATCCTTGTTGGAAGAAGATGTCAATGAAAAACAAGTTGTTGGAGATACTAAGAATGAAAAGTTATTAGATTTACCCCAACCAAAGGAAGATGATGCTGTCAATGAAAAATGGTCATCGGTGTTTCCGGTTTCCCTAGAGCAAAGAGGGCTTTTGAAGATGTGGAGAATGTAAATGCCTTCGAGAAAACAACCATGGCTTGGACTCAAAATAATGTTCAACTAACTTCATAACTGATTGGGGATGGGCTCAAGGTGGATGAAAAATCACCGAATGCTTTATCTATGCTTGGCAATATGGAGTTAATAGCAGATGCTTGGTTGAAAGCAAATGAAACATTTAGAATTATGCAAGACGTGATAGGGGCAAGGATTCTTATGCCAATCTTTCACTTGGGAATTGGAATTATTTGGCAACAGTTAATAATGAGAAGAAAAATTCAAAGCTGGAGGCCACACATATTTAAAAATGTAGAGAACTTTATTGTAAAGTAGTGGCACAAAGCTTAGGCAATGTATATGTTGCAAATGGTGCCGCTGTTGTGTAGGATGAAAAGGGTCTATTTGATGTTTCAAAGGACGTTTTTACGCAGGTGCAAGAAATTGCAGCAGCTAAAATTCCGAGAAATGTTTCACCAAAAGTAAAGGAGGCTTTGGAAGGTCACCCTAGTGCAGTGACTATAGAAGGCTTGACACTCATGCGAGGAAGTCCACAAAAATCCCATATTTTATTTGTTGGAGTTGAGGAAGTTGGTAGAGGTGAACGTTGGCGACATGCTTGTCAAATCATAATTGATGCTTTCGTAGACACAAGGTTTATGTTGGAGAAAGATTTTAGGAGCCCCTTGAAGTTACATGCAACGGTAATAAACACTAGTCGTAGAAAAATGATAAAGTTCCAAAGAAACAAGGGGAATGTTTCCTTTGATGCTCGACCTATATTAGAGCGTTATGGTCACAAAAATTGGGGTGAATATGTGATTTCTGAAGCCCGTTTGTCTCAGAGATTGTCATACAATGAAAATGGGTACTATCAGTATTGTGCATCCATTCCATTTCCAAAAATTGGTAGGGAATATGTTGTGGAAATTGTTGAGGAAACTTCAAAGGAGAAAGCTGAGGTAACCATAATTGTTGAGGTGACCTCTGAGGAAGCTGCTGTAGAGGGGACAACTGATGAAAGTGATGCGGAGGAAACTGCTGCAGCAGAACATAGTCAAATAGAAGAATTCATTGTAAAATACGAAACCCTTGTGCAGAGACCAAACCGTGACATTCTACGTTAGTGTTGTAGCGACCCTCCATGCGTTTATAGAAATTGTGAGAAGAATATTAGAAGGAAACCTACTTAAAAGACATTATCAACGTGATCATGATTGGTGATCATTTGAGCGTTGGCGTAATCATACGTGTTGATAGTGATGGTTGTTAGGTTTTGAAAGGAATTCCATTGAGATCAAAACGTGTCACAATTAAGCTACGAGACATTAGAACGGAACTGTTTCACAAAAATTTTAAAGCTCAAGATCAATATATGAGTACAGTCACTCTGAAAAATGTTATGAGAATTCTTGAAGGCCCAATCTCCTGTCCGCTATCCCAAACACCATCTATCCGTCTTCCCATACCCGACAACCAAGCACCATCGCAGATAGCAGTCAACGATCTGCTGACCCCCATCGTGCCTGTCAGTGTACACAATCCACTTTGCCTGTCCGTCTACGCATTCCACTCTGTCAATGTAAATGTAAAAATTCTGTCTTATTTGTTCTTGCGGATGCATGAAGCCTATGTCCCGATAGGACTCTATGCTCAATCATTCCCTATCAGTTTTTATGCTTCAGTGTTCGACTGAGTCGATGGCCATGGCTGGTTTAGTGGCAAGTGTCGTGACAGGTGCATGTGCTGGCAACTATTCTGTGAGGGTCAAGCGTGACTGGTAGTGTGCTAACAGTCTCTCTGCATCGATACGTGATTGGTGTGGAAGCTGTAGCGGGACAGTTACACTGTCGTCGAGCCATCGTGGTCAAGTTGTCGAGTGAACTAGCTGGTTATCAATCCAAACGGTGGTGACTCCGAATCGTGGTGGTCAACAGTCGTCACAGGACCCGGTCAACGTCGAACCGTCACGTCATCAGCATCTGCATTAAATCAACTCAACAACGTTAATTTAATTCAATTAAAACTATATAATATACAGTTTATATATATATATATAATGAATAGAAAAAAAAATAATGATAGTTAATTGATAACCCGGGATTCAGATAGTGTTCCAGCAAATTACATATGCCAAGATGACAAACACAACATGAAGAACAATGAATTACATATGTTGAGATGACAAACACAAAGATGAAGAAATTGTTAGCAATACAACTTGAGGACAAAGGTTCTGAAGGAAGGGGTTATGTTATGAATATAATTCATAACAAGTAAATAAATAAAATAAATGTAAATATTAAATAATCAAATATTGGTTATGTTAAGTAGTCATTAAGTTAAGTAAAAAGGCATGTCTCAAAGACATGCCCAGTGACGAAGGACACTTGCTTAGGTATATATATGCGGGTCCTAAGTGTAACAATCATCACATGTACATTTTATTATATAATAAATTATTATTACAAAATACCTCTTGTGTATTTTTACGTTTAAGTCAACAAGCTATCAGTTTTTGATGCTTCATTCTCATCATACCTTAGGGCTTACTAAGCCATCCAATGTTATAGCTGAAATACCACATACCATGCATACCTTGTGGTATTCAAATACATGTGCACCTTTTCATTAGAGATAGGCCACTTGAAGCATTTTGTCATCTTTTCGTATAGTGCCTTTTAACCTTTTCCAGCCCTAACCATCCTTCCTGCATCTCAAATGATCCTCAAGAGGGATCCACTTATCATATCTCATCGAGGAGGTTAGAAACACCCATATACTCAAATACAGATGCAGGAAGTATAATAATAATAATCAGGTAAGTCTAAACAAAAGTAATAGGCATCATAAGTTAGGAAATATTTATCTTCAACGAGAGGTGATCCTCTCCCTCTTGAACCACTCTTCAAGAGCTATCAATGTCCATGGTCCATATACCAATGTTGCCTTCAATTATCCAACCAGGTCTGCTAGGGAATATCCCATCTAGGGCTTCATCAAATCTTTGTCAAGTGCTTGAGAATCTTCACATTGACCATCTAGGTTCCATATCTTAATATTGTTTCCATAAACTAGGGTTTTCTCTCCAACCCTAACCTCATAGAATCCATCAAACCCTAATAATCAAGTTGCCTAGGGTTTTCTTCAAACCCTAGAATTCTTTTAGGTCTCCACCATCCTCTTCTTGTTTCCATCAAAGGTGTCATCATCGAGGTGATATCCATGGTTTTTCTTCATCCCAGCTCTGAAACCATGTTAATTTTCCATAGGGATACATTGTTCTTTGCTTTGATAATTACATTACCTCATTAATACATTAAGTTCACCCCATATCATCATTACATTGTTCTGATCTACACCATTATTCATCAGCATATGCAATAATATAGAAAGAACAACATCATCATCATCAATGCAATGGAACATAAAGGAACAATAGAAGAAAAAAATGCACACATAGAGATGCCAGGATTGGTCCGAGACTAGGGCATAACCCACTATGGGAAAACCCTTGCAAATCTTCTTCTTCCTAGATCATCATCAAATGATTCAACAAAAGAGAGTACAATGATTCATAAATTTATCTATGCAACAAAACAACGATGATATCCATGAAACAGATCTAATCATGCTTATAATCAAATCCCTCACTCTGATGGCTATAATGTGCGGTCACTGACTGTAGTCAAATGTTGAATACTGTTGAACACTGCTGTCACTTAGCGGAATCTTCGAAATATTTAAATCTCATCTTTGAGTCCTGGATGTAGGGAGGAGGAGCTGTGGGAGCGTCTATAACAATCCTGGACGCTCTCTGAGAACTGTATGCAAGCATCTACGGTAGCCCGGACACTCCGTAGACCATTATGTGTGTGCATCCGGGGACCAACTCACCATATCTATTCCAAACCCCCATACGCTCTCTTCTAGTTACTGTGCGTGTGTCTGGGACAACTTGGATGCTCCAAGACTACTTTGTGCGAGCGTTTGGGGACCGACACCTCTAGATCTGGCTTTGAAACCCTGGATGCTCCCATAGGCTTTTGTGCTAGCATCTAGGTCTCTCTGGACACTATCTTTACCAATGTGTACCAACATCTAGGGACTAAAATGCCATTTTGTGCCAGCGTCTTGGAATTAGAAAACCCTAGATCAGTGTGAGCTCTATCCCTGAGATTTCGGCTCCTTGTGCAAACTTTCCTTCAATAGACTTGTGCAAACCAAGACAATAAGAGAAGAGAAGATGGCTTGATCAATGTGTCCAAATGTACTTGAGGTCTCTTCTATTTATAGGCTTTCATGAGGGTCCACTTGGGGTTGAGGCCGTCATGTCCAATTTTAACATGTGCTTAGGGCCAACCTAACCCAATATACATGAGTGAATAAATAAACTCAAAAACCAACTTTCGCTTTTCCAAATAAAGTGATCTTTAGGTCGATTTTTGTCCTCTCAAAAAGAGAAATCTAATGCAATCATAATCTTGGTCATCTGAGCTGTCCAAGGCGGAATTTGACCGCAGTTGCAAAAATTAACACCAATATCAATTCCGGTTTTCATACCTTTGGCTCTAACTCGTTCTTTATATCATGAATTTTTGTAACGAATAAAATATATATAAATAATGTAAAATAATGTAAACAATAATAATCGTAAATAATAATTAGTAAAGTAGTAGTTAGGTTGAAGAGACATGTCTAAAAGAGACATGACTCTTCATGAAGAGACACTTGCCTGATATATAAGCAAGCCTCTCATTCTCATTTGTAAATCATTTATTCTATTATTATTCATATTTTATATAATATTTGTATCCTCATGGATATCTTGATATTCCATGTCTTTTGGAGTAATTAATTTGTAAAAGGAACTTTGTTCGTTTCATTTGGTATCAGAGCAGTTTGGTCCTCTGGGTTGCTTAACCAGTGCATAGAGCTCGTTCTCTGATCCAAGTCCTTGGCTATCGAAATTTGTCAACCGTGTTTTCGTACAATTGAAGCATTTTGCTCAGAATTTCGGAGTTTCTCCTTTTCTCTGTTTTTCTAGGCCTTTGGCCATTAAAATTAAAATTAAAAGAAAATTCGCTAGTTGGAGGGTCTCCAATTCGCTAGTTGACCTTTGGCCATAAAAAAAAATTAACCAAAAAAAATATAAGTAAATAAATTTAAAAAAAAAGAAGATTTAAAATCACTTGGTAGAGCCCATGGTTTTAGAAACAACCCATGGTAATTGCCCATGATATTTTAAAAGTAAAAGAAAAAACAAAAAGGATACAAATCTCATACCAAGTGATATTTAAAACTTTTTACATGGAGAAGCATGTGGTTTTAGAAAAAACCCATGGTAATTGCCCATGGTATTTTAAAAGTAAAAGAAAAAAACAAAAGGGATACAAAACCTCTTTACGTGAAAGGTAAGTTTTACTTTTTACTTAAAAAGTTTGGTGAACATCGTGACCTTGTCATATGAAAAGACATGACCTTTATATTTATTAAGTGTGGTGACATCATAAAATTTTATATTAAGTGTGGTGACATCATAAAAATTTATAATATTAAAGTCCAAATTCAAAAGTCGAAAGTGCCACATTCAAGTCAAAAGAGGTGAGATATATAGTATATATATTAATTTAATATAAATTTTATATATAC
>APFE030658530.1:2493-61260 GCA_000404065.3 Pinus taeda
AAATATGTATTGTAACATTGAAAGGAATATAATGAAAAATCAAGCTGGTAGTATCGGTTTTGAGATCCAGTGGGAAATTTCTGTGTATATGTGTTTTATGTGTTATGCTCTCGCATTTTATTTCCTGTGATTTAGAATTCGTATGCAGGTAATTTCTGTTCGGGGTTAAAACCTACATAAAGGAGACATCTGTTGATCTTTTGGGTAGAGAATTCAATGAATCATAATCAATTACAACATCTCGACAATATTAATCATGTTGGTTTTTGAAAAGAAATGAACCATCACTTGAGAAATTTTGACATAGCATTCATAATATTTAAACTGAGCGACATGTCTCCTCACAATTAGAAAGTCATTATCTTGAAAATTCGGGGAAGACTTTGTACAGTTGTAAAAATATCTTAAGGAAAGCTAATTGTATGACTGCTATACTTATATTACTCACCTCAAGCATGTGTCACTTGCAAAATAGGATTCACACATGCTATTAGCATTTCTTCAACTTGAGTAAGAACTCTTAAAATATGAGGTTTCTCACCAGGATCCATGTTATTATATCGACAAAAACGATGCGAACCTCTTTCACTCTTACATCGTCTGCAAACAGGTCCTTTAGAATATCTCAAAACCTGGATTTCTGGATATGATTCTTGGCAAATGTGGCACATTTGGACAACTGACAAGCTATCTATCTTTTCTTGAAATCTTTTATGCACTGCAATCATGTTTTCATCAAAACGACTATGATATCTATCGGTCGGACCATGTTGAGAACCGTTTGGAAGAGTAAAATTTCTTTTGAAATGTACTTCATCTTCAAGAACATGAGATTCGCTTCCCAAATTTGAATCACGTGGAATGGATCTATGACAAGGCCTTTCCAAATTTATGGTCTACACTTCTCGAACCTAAGAGGATATAAAGGTGTCTTTGTCATAAAAGATTTTAAAATTTAATTTCCAACTAATTATAAATGAAAAAATAATCAAATTTATTCAAAATTTGCATTTGTTTCTTGATGTGGATGAGGGTCATGAGATTTTTCTCTTCGCTTCTAACATCAGTGGATGGAACATTTGGGGAGTTAGTTTCTATGCCTCTATTCAGATGAGTCGTTTCCTGTTTGAACTAAATAAAACATATTAACATTATAAAATTAAATGTCCAACAAATAAAGATTCAAAAATGGAAAACAAATCAAATACATTGAACATTTACATTAGTTTTACAATTTTATGTTTTGGATTCCAATTCTCCAACCTGATAAAAAAAATCATGTTTTTTTCCATAAAAGGTTATAAAATACAATGTTCAACTAACTCTAAATGAAAAAATGAGAAAAATATCAAATTCACTCAACATTTACATTTGTTTGTTGATGTGGACAAACACTATGAGATGGTTCCTCTTCACTTCTAACATTAGCAGATGGAACATCTACGAAGTTAATTTATATGCCTCTATTGAAATGAGTCGTGTCCTGTTCGAAGAAAATAAAATATGTCATAAAATTCAATGTCCACCAACTATAAATTCAAAAAATGAAAAGAAAATCAAATACAATGAACATTTAAATTAGTTTGGAAATTAGATCGTCGAGGAGAATGCACTAGAAGGTTATGACATGCTTCATCTTCACTTCTTAGATTAGTAGATTTTCACTTTGGGAATTAATTTCTAGACCTCTATTAAAATGAGTTGTATCCTATTCCAAGAGAAGAAAATAGCTTATAAGGTTAGTAACAAAAAGTTTATAAATAGAGGAATGTACTAAAACAACCACTATTGTAGAAAAGATAAAAATATCATTGTGTTACCTCTATTGTTCCATGTGAAATGCTATTAGGGATGACTGATTCTCTTGGTGGGACCACATTACTTTGAGAAGGGGGATTGGAAGATCCGATGTTTCGAGCAACTGGCTCCAAATTATCAAACAAATGGCCAATTAGACTATCATCCAAATCATCACATACAATGTCATTATTACCTCCACCATGGATGTTTTGCAACCTTTGGCCTTGGTCGAAATATGCAATTGCAAATAGAGAAGGGTGAGGGTGGACATTTGCATCCACGTTATTGGTACGACGTTCTTCCCGATTGCAAGATGTTTCCCCAATACTATGAACATTTTCAGGTGAGCATTGAACAACAAAATTATGCTGACGAGGAGCATATTCTGATAATGAACTATCAACGGGAAATGTTCTTTCTATTATATCATCCATAGTACGATAATTACGAGGAATTATAAAATCATTTTGAAGAGTGGTTTCACTCATTCTTCTATGATATGTATCTCTCCTATGCTCATTAATTGCATCCTTATTTGGTTGATACCGTCAACAATGACTTTCATTAGACATGTCACGTGATGCCAGTGATAAATTTCATTTTCTTGTACTCTTGCTTGTGGCTTTAGACGACATGTCTACAATGAATAATAACATATTCATTATGGAACCATAAACATGGAACATAGCATATATCTAATATAAACAAACACCAAAGAATGAAAAAGGCACACGTTTTTTTTTTGCAATTGTATAAAAACATAAAAAGTGTATATGTTAATTTTTCCAACCATATAAACTTATCAAAATGTACAAGATTTTTTCCATATGGGTAAAAACAAAAATGAATTTTTCCAAATGACTTAAACAAAAAAGTCTAAATTTTCATGTATCATATTAGTATCAAAACGTAACTCATAGAATTGAGACACAATACTATAAGAATTATATGACTTGGAAGTATATCTAAAAATTTGGAACTCTATACTATCAAAATATAAATGAAAATATTAAAATGTACATAAAGATATAACATTGTTTGAGAATCAATGAGAAAAACCAATACAAATAACAAGTATAACATAACTCATAGAGATTATAATTATACAAACAAAGAAGAATGCATAGCATCCAAACACATTTACATGTAGTTAAGAAAATTTTAGGGGGAACAATATGAAATATTTTCCAACAAAGTGCAATGGGATTAAATATCCGAAATTTGATACGTACACATATTCCTTAAATTTTAGTGGGAGTCATATAAAGATCGATACAAGCATAATTTTAAAGTATTAGCATAAAGACCCAAAGTATGTATAGAGCCAACAATGGAAATATTTTCCACAACCATAGAGAGTATATAAAATAAAAATGTTTATAAGAACTCCTAAAAGGACTAATAGCTTAAGAACCCATATCCATATCCAATGGTGGAATCTCATCAATAGAATCCATACGGGGAGTAATTGCAAAAACATTTCCATACTGAATCAAATCATTGCAATCCTCTAGCATTGGATACCAAATCCCAAACATCTATTGATTAGTTGAATCATCAATATCTATTGGAAAACATATGCTAGTCATCATGTCATATAATAGGAAAGGAACTTCACTGCAGTTGCACATAAGAACCACACCATGGACTGTTCGAAATCGAAGATAACCAGGACATTTGTTATTTATATTTGAAGAAATTTCTTCCAACAGCTTCCATCTGAAACCCCAATCATCCTCAAAGTAGTCAATTCTTCATTCAATGCACAATTGACCAAATTGGAAATGATCTAATTCTTCAATTGACCATACAAAAGTGGAGCCATCATTGACAAGGCATATCAATTGATCCATGTATATTGCTAACGACATACACCGTATGTCAGTGATTAAAACAAATGAAAAACCCCATTCATTTTTTATTACATAAAACCAGTAGATTTTATACCCATACCGAGGATAATTTTCATACTCCTTGTCCATATAGAGCCAAAACAATTTAATTTTATAAACACTCCATTCTTAGGGGGTGAAGTGCCACCAAATGGAAGATCATCCCTTGCCAAACCCTATAAAGGCTACTACAAACATAAAATTTAGACTACATTCTATCATAATTATGTTTTAGAACAACCCAATCATATTTTATGCTGCTTACAATTTCCAATAATGAAAAGAATCCATAGTCTCCAATTTGTATTGTCCTTATGTTTTTAAAGGAATTTAATGGTTTCATTACAAAATAGTTGTGTGACTGTATGGGAGCATTTTGTTGGTAAGGATAAAACCACCATTGGTCCAATAGTAGACTCTACTCTGTATCTTGAATCTATGAATCACAAACGAAAATGAGGTATGTGCCCATTCTGATTAAGGTATTCAACAACAAAATAATTGTCTTCATTATTGAGCAAAGGAACCATAAATCCAAATTCGTTCATAGAGACATGCTTGCAACACAATAAGAAAGACTGGTTTTGCAACAAATTCTTCCATTTCTTACAAACAATGTTAAACTTTATCATAACTGATAAAGGGAGTAAGAGGAAGACAATTTCAAGAATTTCAAATGGAAGACAACTCGAAATAGTTGGATCCATGGTTAAACAATGAAATCATCTAAAAAAAACACACATTTGATATCAAGAAAACAATTTAATGTTGAATAAAATTAAAATTAGCATACATACATAATTTACCATCTGCACATACAAAAAAGCTTCAGATATGCACATTGCATAAAATCAAAAGAGCGATGAGAACATTATTAGCCTGTGACCTCCCGACCAACGAAGTACTTAACAACGGGGACTCAACCCGTTGAGCTAACCCTTGGGGCTTGATGTTTAATATTAATATATTGATGTTTAATACATTATGCAGATTTTATATTGAATACAATAAATTCAATTAATAAGAAATTAACATAATTTATTATTAACACAATTTTTACATGGATTCTCATTTTATTTATTTAAACCTAAATGAACAAAATTTTAATATATAAATATTTTATATCAAATCGGAATGAACCAAATGAATTATATAATCTACTACATAAAATAGATTTTATATTGAAAACACAAAATTAAATCAATAATAAATTTTAGATGTTTTAGTGTTAACACAATTTTGACATCCATTCTTAATATTTGTATTTAAATCTAAATAAACTAAATTCTAAATGTTTTTCTATGCCTTTTTTTTTGTTCTAAGTCTTAAATTGTTCTAATTTTTGGATTAGATAAATAAATCTACTAATCTATAAAATAGATTTTATTTTTTTAATTTTTATAAAAATTATTTTAACATAAGTCTAAAATAGATTTTATTATTTGAATCTATAGTATTCTTTTTACATAAATCTAATACATATAATAGATGACATTAATAATGCATAAAATAAATCTATTACATATATTTATTAATGTATTGTATTAAAATAATTTAATTTTAGATTTTATTATTATTATAATTAATTTAAATTTGTTATTATTATATAAATATTTTAAATATATCAAATTAATTTTAAATAAACAAAATTATGGCTGATGTTGTATTCAAACATTTCTGTTAACATTTGGTGTATTGAACGCTTTAGTTAACAATGAGGTTTCATTATATGCATATTTACTGTGTAATAAAACATTCTTATTTTTTTCCCCTACTTCTTGTAACATTGTCTCAAGGATTTTCAACTATTTTTCAGTTTCAAACACCTAATATCCACACTATTGACATGTTGTGTGTTCAATTCCAAAATATTATTGAAAATATTAAAAACACTCCACAAAAGGAATATTTTTTTTTTGTAAGCTACAATAGTTCATTCTTTTTCTATTTATAGAAGCGAGTTGTTCCATATACAAAATCTTGGTGGCCTCAACTTGCCCACATGGAAAACCAAGTAGGTTGGCCACCTTAGTCTATTGTAAGCCATCTAGTAGCAAAATTTAATAAGTCTCTCAACCCAAGCTAAATACACTTCACATCTAGATACATTGTTTAAGGTCTGACCTGGCATATAAAGATAGAAAAAGTAAAAGTTATCCGCTAAAAAGACCAGAAAAAACTGGAAGATAAAATACTATTCCTTTCTATCATCTTTTTCCAAATCCACGATAGCTGGTGTCATAGCAGAGTCACCCAGCGTCGGAGACAACTTCATCATTCGCTACTAGATCTCATCCAGCTTACTATCCTGCATAAACATCATAATTTGCAGATTCTTCATGTCCTTTTTGAGGTTGTGCATGCCTTGGGCTATTTCCACCATCTCCCCCGCCACCTGTTCTAGAGCTCTGGCCAACAAGCGCTTCATGACCCAGTATATGTGAAAGGTTTGTTGAAATAGCGTCATCCTGCCCCTGGTATGCCCTGGGTCGAGGACAATGTCCCCCCATTCTTCCATTTCCAGCTCAAAGTCTTCTTCCATGATGTTGTCTTCCATCTCCATGGATCAACTAGTGAATGTCGGCATCCTTTCCTTCTTTGTATGCTCGAGTTGCCTCCTTGATTGCCAACTTAATGGATTTCCTACCTCTTCTTGGCTTTGCAGTCTCTGAGGTGGTAGGTTCTTTTCTAACTGATTGGCTCTGGCACCCTCTACCCCCGCAGTCCCTGCCTCTACCTAGGCGAGCCATCTCTTCGTTTTTAGACTCCTGCTTACAATTATCAACATCAAACTTTAGCTTTTGAAGATCTTCATATTGCTTGTCTTCCAGCCTTTCCTTTTTTCTATGCATCCCCACCCTATTCAAGCCCTCCCTGTATCTTTAGAGATTTGTGGCTATCTCCCATCTTGGACTAAGGGAGGCGGCTGAGCCGTCTACCGTCCAATCCTTCCTAAAATTCTCTTCCTTAGTTTCCCAGGGTCGACCCTTTATACTGAGATTACACTCCCCGGGCATTCCTATGCTCTGGCTGCTATTAAACAGTTGATCTGGGCTATCTCTCTGCCTCTCATCTATGTCCTTAGGCCTTCCCTGTCTCAGCCACTTCCCAACGTACCCAAGCTTACCCCCCTCCTTCAACATACTATTCTTCTCAGAGAGAAATGTAGGAGGTAAGAAAAAAGGAACATACCCAGAGTTGTGTTCGTCCATGGAAGTCCCAAAAGCTTGCGCTGCCCTGCTTCCGTCTTCCCTTTTTTGCATTCTACGCTCTCTCCCTAATCTTACCACCTTCATGTATCCCTTCCCACCTACCCTACATCCCATCCTGCTACCGTCGTCGTTCTTGCCAACCTCGCTCCTCGTAATCATGCCACTTCGCTCCCTTGATGTTCCCGCGGTCATGTAGGACGCCACCATGTCCAGTTGTTCTAGCTTGAGGACAGTAGGCGTCCATCCTGGCCGTCCTCTCTCCTGATATGTCCTTATGCCCGTACTCTTCCACTTCGACACCCCGATCGGGGGAAAATAAAGCTCCACAAAGGGAGTATTGAATGCATTAGATTTATTGATTAAAATACATTCAATGTATACAAATGGAATGATTAAAATAAAACCTATTCAATGCATAAAAAATTATTGATAAAATGCTTACAAATATATTTAATGCTTAAAAATTTATTGATTGCATAAATAAAAATAAAATAAAGGTCTATTCAATGTTATATATACTCCATCCATTTAAAAAGTTTATCTACCAAGAAAACTATTATTCCTCAAATTTCCATAAAAATAATTGTTCCTCAAATTTGTTTATTTTGAATATTTAATTTTTGTATTAATATTCTATTTACAATTAAAATATATATTTTATACATAAACCTAAACTATAATTAAAAACTCTCATAGTTTATACAAAATAAATTATTTTATGGAATTTGTTTTATAAATTGGGGAGCGAAATTGGTGGGAAAGAGGGATGACAATTCATTCTTGAACCTAAAAATGAAAATGAACTAATTTTTCTTATCATTAATGGTTTGAAAAATAACATAGTACAAAAATCATCACTTAAAAATTAACATTAAGATGCTCAACCAACTTAGATTGTTCAACATTCAGTCTATACAATTTATTGATGTATTCAAATCTATTCAATTCAGTATATGCAATCTATTGGAAGCATTTAATATTTGTTGGATTGCATATTTGATTTTATTCAATTGATTGCAATCAATGTTTTCAATAAATTTCAATGTGCATATACTAAATGCATTAGATTTGTTGATTAAAACATATTCAATGCATACAAATGTATTGATTAAAATAAAATCTATTCAATGCATTAAATTTATTCTATTGATAAGAATAAAATCTATCCCCAGATGTGGGTGTCATTCGGACATTGAATGTCCCTCATGCAAACTAAAGACCTCAGGTACCGCCACCTGCAGAGCAGCGTGGCCTCCTAGATCTCTATCTCTCGCAGCGGGAAAGTATTAATGAGGGACGGACACTGTAGGATGTTTGCATTTAAGAAGGACACGCTCCAACGTAGCCCGGTGATGGTTATAAGCATGTCGACCTCCTGTGCTAAATTCACCTTCGGCGTTCACTCTTCCAGCTCCAGGCTTTGGTTTAAGGTGTGTTGTGATGTTAAGCAAAGGCTCGTTATCAGGGGCAAGTTCCAGGCTAGCTCTGGTTCTCTTTGGCAGTATTTCGAATGCGCCAACGCTCTCCACAAAGGGATCAGTTCGGTGATTCGGGGTAGGTTGTCCGAGGCTTTTATTTTTTGTATTGACTGTGCTGTTTCTCCGTCTCTTGTCTTCTCTGTTTTTGTTCCCTGGTCTCTGGTTCAATTCGGCCACTCCCCTGCTCCTAGCCCTAGTCTCTTTGGTTTCTCAGTGTCCTCTCCTTCGCTTGTCAAAATGAAACGCCAAGGCAGGCAGAACCGCTCTGGGGGACGCCAAGGCAGTGGCAAGCGGCCTTCTGTCAGCCATTCGACAGACCCAGCTCACTCACCCATTAACCTTACCTCCTCTCAAGAGGATTTGCCTCCCTCGAGCCCTGGCCGCAAACCTGTTCCTAATAGTGCTTTCCAAACAACGCATTTCAAATTTCAAAGTAACTTGAACAGGCCATTGATTACTGCTCACATTACTATTATTCTTTCGGAAGAAGAAAATCAAATCTCCCCTCTGTCCTGCATTGTGCCCAATCCTTCTCACAACAGTGAGCACTCTATGGATGAGGGAGATCAGGAAATTCGGCAAGTAGGAGAGCTTGGTCAGGAGAATATTCAGCCAATAAGCATACCTCCTCTGGATGAAATTGGCCCAATTGATGTGCAAAGGGACATAGGCACCACCAGTCTCGGCCAGGTGAACCCTTTCAATGCGACGGATGGCAATGCGAATCTTAGAACTGGCAGCGCGTGTCGGGATGATGAGAAGACTCATGGGGAGGACGGGAAGCCGATTGACATCTGTGATCACACTTCTCCTTTTGGTCGTTGGTTTTTGCTCAGATGGCTACCTCCAGGCTTTTTGTTCTTGGTCCGGCTTGGCTTTGTCAGTGTCAGGTTTTGCCTTCCCTCTGAGGAAGTGTTCGTCCTCTTACCGGATGTCTGCACAGAAACTCTGCTTATCTGTTTCCGATGTATTTCTCTCTTTCTAGCAGTCTATGTCTGGGTCTAATGTCAGTTTGTTAGCACTTTGTAACTGTTATCCCCAGTTTCTTTTTGTAATGGGGTAGTTCTGCAAAGTTGATGGCTCTCGGGCTCTGACCCCTGTAGCCTCAACTCCATGTAAAATTATTTTGATTTACGGTTAATAGAATTTAGTCATTGCAGAGAAAAAAAAAGATAAGAATAAAATCTATTCAATCCATAAAAAAGTATTGATAGAATGCTTAAAAATCTATTGATTACATAAAAATAAAATAAACATCTATTCAATGCATAAAACATTATCTTAAAATCTAAATGCATCAAAATATATTATATAAATTTATTAATAGATTCTACTCAATCAATAAATTCAATTCAATACATATCTATGAAAAACACATTTTATATGCAATTTATAAATCTACCTTATAAAAATACATAATATAATTTTTATATTTTTATATGGTAGATTTAAGATTTTATATAAAATCTATGCATTATAATTTATTTTACATATTGAATTATCACATTGGACATATAAAGTGCTAATAAACAACCATTTAAAAAAATCTATCAATTGAATAAAACAAAATCTATTTAATAAAATCTATGGAGGCCATAAAATCTAATGCACTAAATACATTGAATGTAATAAATCTAAAAATTATATTCAATGAACCTAATTATATTGCAATCTAATGTATGAATTCAACTTTATTGATTGGAATCTATTGAATGTGTTTAAAATTTGTTGAATGCATTGATTAAAAATTTGATTTTATTCAATTGATTGCAATCAATATTTTCAATAGGTTTGAATGCAACAATAAATTGCATATATTGAATGCATAGCTTGAATGTATTTCAATAGATTGCAATAGATTTTAGTGCATTAAATTGCAATAAAAATTGGTTCATTTAGATTTACTTTGTATTCATTCAATCAGATTTAATTAGATTTATTACAATCAATATAACAATGCATTATAATTATTGATTAAAATATATTCAATTCATAAAAAACAGTTAAAATACTAGTTGAGCTATTTGTTTATGATGCAAAAATGACACCATTCAATTAAAAAAATCAATGAAAAATAAAAATTCAACTAATTTTTTATGATATAAAACACCAATAAATTAAAAAATGAAAAAAAAAATCATGAAAAAGATTAGAAAAAATAGACTAAAGAATTAATACATTTCTCTTACATTATGTCTCAACACATCACTCAAATATTGTATATGTCTAGTAAAACTATAAAAATCAATTCAATTCTTTAAAATCTATTCAGAAATCTATTAGATGCATTCAATTTTGAAAAAAAAATCTATATATATTCTATCCATATAAAAATGTTTATCTAGAAAAAAAAAAAACTATAAGTCTTGAAATTTCCATAAAAATAATTATTTCTTAAATTTTCTACTTTAAATATTTTAACTAATTTTTTAAAATATATTAATATTTTTATTTATCCTTATATTATATAGTCTTATAATTAGAATATTATATTTTATAATATCAACTCTGGCAATTCTACCCTCATTTTTCAATATTAGTATGTTCTTAATATAATATATTATTCTTCATCCTTCTAATACAATTTGCAAATGTCAATAAGATGAGCAACTCAAATGAATGTTATTCATGTTGAAAAATAATCAGAATTATTAATAAAAAATACTTTTTAATCAATTTATTATTAGTTTTAAAATAAATTTTGATTATATATATAATTATATATATATTTTCTATAATAATTTTTTTATTTAATATTTAATAAAAAAATAAAAACTAATTCAAATATACAACTAACTATAACCTATAATAAACCAAAAATATATTAAAAAAAATTCAAATATCCATTAAAATGAAAAAGGAAAAAACAAAGACAACAAGAAAATAGGTTACGCCAGCTAATTTTCTTAGTTATACACTTATAACAAAAGAAAAGTTCCCCGGAGTGCCCACGCAACCCACATTTTTTGCGTGGCAACGGCCTGCTCAGCAGTCCCGAAGTCGAGCAGTTCTCTTTCGCAGGGATTGCTTACCTCCTCGTCTTGTATTTTTATTTGCTGGAGTCTTAATTATTTATGTGTTTTATTGAAAATTTACCTCATATTTGTGAAAATTATAAATTTAAAATATTTTATTCGTAAATTTTAGTAGTTGAAATTTTTTAAAATATATGTTTAATTTTCACTATGTAAATGTTCTTATGATTTTTAGAATAGATTTTAAACTATCAAATATCACAATGATTTTTAGGAAAGATTTTAAACTATCAAATATCACAATTTCTAATTCTTAATTTTTTTGGGTTGATGACAATTTTACCTTATTTTTCAATATTTGTTAATGTAATATATTATTCTTCATCTTTCTAACACAATTTGCAGTGTAAATGTGCTGAATAAGATCGATGACTCAAATGTATGATTATTCATGTTGAAGAATATTTTGATGTCTAATTTTGGGATTAAAAGTTACACCAAAGGTTTTGGATAATATTTGTTTACATGGATAATCAATAGACCAAATTATATCTATATATATGGAGAGAGAGAGAATTTCGTCTCAACCGTGTGGTTCACTAACTATGTAATAACAATGGAAATTGAATGTTTTCATGGCATAAATTCGGAGGCACCATGAAATATGGAAGAAAATCGAATGTGTCTTGGGGGCTAATCTGGTTAAAGGGCAACACTATTGTATTAATGCTAAGGGAAACACTTTGATTAAAATGTAAACGCTCTTGTATCTTACATAAATATATTTCATTACATCGATATCTAATCAAAATTTGTTTTTTCTGAATTTCAATTAACATCCCCAAAATTTATAATAGTCAAACAAAGTGGATGTGTAAATATACAATCTTGCTTTGCAACAAAAGCCATTTCCATTACACTTCAAATAACTACCTCTATATTTCTTTCAATATTTGCAAATCCATTTCCATTACATTTCAACCCTATTCAAAATGATATATTAAAAAAATATTTTAAATAGAATACTTATTTGAAAAAAATTGCAGAACAAGAGATTGTGCACCTTTCTTCGCTAATAGAAGCCGACAGAAACCCCTTACACCCAAAAATTTGTGCACCTTTCTTCGTTGATAGAAGCCGACAAAAACCCCTTACACCCAAAAATGGCCAGCAAATTGTTCCAGGAATTTGACCTAACTTAATTTTATATGGCTTAGCTTCAACAATTCCAATAAAGCACCCATTGAGAAATGCATGCATCCACTGAGAAATGTACATTGCTTTGCTTCTACTAAGAGTGAATAATTCAGGGAATTAGACCAAATTTATTTCCATGCAACTTTAAACATTCTACATGCCATTTCAACTCTTGATTGTAACACTAATGCAGCAGGTTATTCACGTTACTATAAACCCCCCTTACAATAAATGGAGTGGTGGACGTTACAATCCTAAATGGGGTGGCAGAATCTCAGTTCCACTACCACTTCATTATAGCTAATTAATTTAACAATATATGGAATGGCGTGGGTACATTACAATCCATTAGATGGAGTGGTGAGTTTTACAATCATATTTCCTTATAGCTAATTAGTTTAACAATATATGTAGTGGCTTTGGTTACAATGCACATTACAATCCATTAGATGGAGTGGAGGGTGTTACAATCCATATGGTTTATTTTTTTTGGAATTAACATACGTGTATATTAACGAGAACAAAATTTTAATTCATTTTACTTAAATGTTTTGTAAACAAACATTTGTTTCATAGCAATATTTGAAACTAAAATTTTATTTTCATTTTCTCTAATCCCAAATACATGGAGATAAATAAGAGGAGTAGTAAATTTTTAATAATGATTTGGTAAAAAATTAATTTAAACAAGGTTTAAACACATGATTTAGATATGCAAGGAAGTTATCAATTTCAATTTCATTCATTCATAGAGTGACAATGACGAGAATACACTGGCATCTTTCAATTTAGACCATCGATCAAAAAAATTAAATAGAAAAAAGATTAAAGTGGCCAATTCCAATAGGGAATAGAAAAAGATTGAAGTGGCTAATTTTAATAGGGAATGCTTATCTGCGTAAATATATACTTAACTTATATTAAAATGGTTTTTTATTATTAATATAATTTTAAGTATATGTCAATTTTAATTCTTATATGAAATTGATATCAACATAAATTAGTTAACATAGATCTGTAAATTTGTAATCATGATTTTGTAAAAAAATAATTTAAACAAGGTTTAAACACATGATTTAGATATGCAAGGAAGTTATCAGTTTCAATTTCATTCATTCATAGAGTGACAATGACAAGAATATATTGGCATCTTTCAATTTAGACCATCGATCAAAAACAAATTAAAAAAAAAAAAAAGAGAGATTAAAGTGGCAAATTCCAATAGGGAATAGAAAAAAGATTAAAGTGGCTAATTCCAATAGGGGGATGCCTATCGGCCTAAATATATACTTAACTTATATTAAAAATGATTTTTTATTATTAATATATTTTTTAAGTATATGTCAATATTAATTCATATATGAAATTGATATAAACATAAATTGGTTAACATAGATATTCAAATAGTTTATTTAAATCTATTGTTGAAATATTTTTGAAATGTATAAGATTTAAAAATCTTATATATTTTTTATTTCTATTCATTTTTTTACTATAGCAAACATTATTTTTTCTATTTAGAACATATTTTTTAATTTTTTTATTTTAAAGGAAAATGGACATACAGACAAACTTACACATTCGCTCATGCTGGGCTGTAGAATGAGCCTCTCTACTCAATTAATAATTATTGAGTGGATGATTAATTTGATAGAATATTTTTAAAAAATTCAAGATTGAGATTTATTTTAAAATAATTATATGAAATCAAATAAAATGCTATATGAATATGATTTATGGTGTTTTTAGCATTATAAGTGGGAGTGAATATCCATAGTTAACTAGCACAACCACATTAGTAAATGTGGTTGATATAAAGCATATATCAATCACATATGCACAACCACATTAGTAACTAGCAATTGCCCCGAAAGGTGCAAAGATACACATAAGGAATAGAAGATTTGAGAATGCATGCTAATAACTAAAGTTTATAATTGAAAATTAGCTACATAATTTCAAAAAACCTTACTAAACAAATAATCATAAATTTTTACTTATAAAATACAAATAAATCAATAGATTTAATTACATTCAAAGTAATAATGGCAAAAACATTCATTTTTACTAAAAAATTTCCTATCAAAACATTTATCATAAATATATCCTAACATTTCAGAAGAGACTACCTTACAACATCCATTAAAACACAAAGATATGAAAAATGTATGTGAAAAAATAGTAGAATAATTGAATGTGACTTTAATCTTTCACTTGTTAAATATATCCTAACATTTGAGAATAGACAAGCTTATTATATAGAGTTATGTGACTTTGATCTTTATCTTGTTGAATATATCATAATGTTTGAAAATACACAACCTTATTATATAAAGATACGAAAAACATGTATAAATAAAATTAAAGCATCTATTTAAAAAATAAATGGAATTTTTCTTTTATAAAATGAATGAGGTGAAACTCCACTTTTCAACTCTTTTTTTTTGTTATTTTCTCTAAGACAAAGAAAACCATACATTGGATTCATCTTGTGTCAAGGATACACAAACATCTCATATTCATACATTTTCAATTCTCTCTTTATACCCAATTTGACTTGTCAATTTCTCCAACTCAGTCTTCACACTCATGTCTATAACATTGGACAAAGTTGATCCATATCGGATGGCGAAGCATGGAATGAGAAAGAAATAAATGACTACTTTTAGTCTAACATTGTTGGCACCAATTAAACTCAAGAATTTCTTGGCAATTTCAATTAGATGTCGATTCTCAAAATTTACACTAGAAGTCACGATTGCCAACTAAGTGTTAGTTAGCTTATTGTAGGCCATCTCAAAATCCATGATAATGTCATTAATAATGTCCATCCTTTTATTATCAATGAGGAGGTAGAGAAAATTCAAAGTGGGAGGCTGAAACTTGGGATCATCTGCAATGGCCTTGATAATGCTCTTCTTTTTCTCCTCCTTAATTATTGGGTTAGTGAGGACGCTATAAAACCCTTTGTAATCTATAAGGCAAGAGAGCTTCTCAATGTCATTATTGACAAGATGTAGTGAATTGGGAGACTATATTAGCTTTGCAAGTATTTCAACATATGATCCTCTAGTGGTGTCTAACATTACAACATCGCCTCTATTACCACTACCCATTAGAGGAACCTTAGAAGCCAAGGGATTAGCGGTCCTAGACAATTGTATCCTTATAAGAGAAGATTTAAAAAGTTGTCCATGGGAACTTGTTCCATTTCCCACCTTTTAAGCAACTCTCACAAATGGTGCACATTGAACATTTAGGGCCACCAAGACCCTTCAGAGAACCCATCTTTGCATGAGTTCAAATTTGTTGTAGCAAGCTTCAGATCAAGGTGTCTCAACACAGATGCAAAAAAAATCTCTAATTTAAAGAATACACAACTTTACCACATTAAAATTTATGATTTTTTTTTAATCTATAGAGATTTATTATATTTATTATTACATTTAAATTTATTATACTAAAATACAAAAAAAATGAACTATAACATCAAAATTAAATTTATTATTATGATAATATTACCAAAAAAAGGATTATCAAAAAAAATATTAAAGTGAACATGAAAAGCATTTGTGAAACAAAAAGAATGTATCAATCTAAAAAAATTAAAAATAAATTATACCAAATCTATGCTAACGAGGAGGTCATTCAACCCGTCAGTGCAATTATAATTCGTCAGGGTTTTTACCGCAGCCATTCGAAGGAATTCGGTCAATATCTAGTAGTGTTTCGAAAATACCAACTTTTATGATTCTTCTATGACGTAACTGAGATATATACTGGTTTGGAATACGGTTTTGTGGCATCTCATTCTGAAAAAAAATAATCCTAACGAACATGTATTTCCTATTCCTGATCCTAAAATTATAAAATTGTCTAAAATAAACAACCAGATTATGTTAAATAAAAGATCTGTTTTTGCATTGAATTATTTTGAGTGAAAAAATGAAGCATAATTTGAAGGCTGTGCAAAATTTAAAATAGTTATTTTGATCGCTTTGATTATTTTTAGATCTAGCTGTTGGTAATTACGTCATCGTCATTATCATTAGAATGTTTAATTACAATATTATTAAATTTAATGGGATTTTGAGTTGTTTCGGGAGGTTGGGATGGTGCAATATTGCCTTCCTTACATGTTGGGTTGCTGTTCCCAACATATGTAAAGATTATACTAGGTTGCTGTCAGATATGTAAAGATTATGCACTGTATTATATTGTAATATATTATATGGGGTTAATATAAAGCTTCTGCGGAGGGTCTTACCCTTCATTAATTAAAAAAAACTTAATAAGATTTTGATATTCAATTGTTAGATGCTGTAGTTTTTGTTTATTTAACTTTCTTTCTTTGTTTCTTTATCAAGGAGGGGATTAATTGTAAGATTATTTTTCTTCTTATTGGATTTTTCAGGTTGCAGTCCTCGTGTGGCATTCCCTTCATCTCCAACTCTGGCAATAAGTAATCCCACACCCAACGCTAAGTTGCCCGCCATTTCAACAAATTGCAATGAATTCAATCCATTTCCATTACATTTACATCTCATTGCAATAATGAGAGAATGATTAACTCATAGGTATTTGTGTGAATTTAACACTGCTACACAAATGGGCATTTTTAACCAAAAAAATAAATAAATTGTATTAAAAAATTATTTTTTGTTTTAGTTATTTTACATTAAAAAAGTAATATCAATTGAATTGTTTTAAATATAAAATTTAAGACAAAAATAGTTTGAGACAATTATTTTAAGACAAAACTTTATATTTAAGACAATGGCAATTAAAACGAAACCTATTTAAGATAGTGAACAATTAAGACAAAACCATATAAATTTAAGAGAATATTATCTAACACCTGCGAAATTGACTCTGACAGTGTGCCCTAAGTCTACCAACTTGTAGGCTACTACTTTCTCGCGATATACCGAGCCTATTATTTCACTTTCCATTCACGTTATCTTATATAAAGACAACAATTTGTTGGGCTCTTCGATTTGTGGAGGTAGTCGACTTTGAAGAACGCAACAACTTTTCCTGGCAAGATTTCCAGGACATCAATTCCTCTTATGTCCTTTTGATCTCTGTTGATACGATTAGAGACAACTTGTTTGTTGTTGCATTTGGGAAGTTTGCACAGAGATTTGATGAGTGGATAGGAGATAATTTGTGATGTCCCTTCTACGTAATTTCCTCTATTAGCTACACCAATTTTGCAATTTTGTTTAAGCCATGATATGTTTTGGCCCACAACTTAGGAAAAGTGGGTAAAAAATTAAGATTTAATTTTCGATAAAGAAGGGAGTCCCACTTTAGAGAAATAGAGAGAATCATGGAGCTAGTAGAAGGTGGGGACCTCTCCATGAGGGAATATGAAGCCCTTGGAAAATGCGACCTAGAGAGGGAAGAGGGAAAGAGGGAGTTTGATGGGGTGGAACCCACAAGGGAAGGAAAGAGCAACAACTACAAGTAGAAGGTAGAGCACTTATTTTGGGATCTTTTAACTATTTCACAACATTTCTATTATTCTCTTGAGTTGTTCAACCAAGACTACACAATGTTGCTTAGAACACGAGATTTTTATATGAAGATATCACCCTACCTTTAGTGGACTTCGAGTGATAGCCCTAGGAGGAGTTCTACTTCACATTTGAGAGTTGTTCTAGTGATCATTCATACATTTCTTGTGGGGTTTTTTCATCAGATTAGACGCCGTAGAGAAATATGCACTTCTTAGGGGAAGCTTGTGTAGTGCAGCATCTTTGTCAGGCTTCAAGGGGAAGATTTGAACTATCATTTGTTGGATATTTAGCATGTTGGTCGAGCCCAGTTTTGTGAGAGTTTTGCTAGGACACAAGTGCATCTCCAAGGCTTGGGCAGATACATTTTATGGGAAATTCATTGAGTCTAGGAGAGGGAGAATTTGGGAATAAACTAAGTTGGGAATTACAGAGGCGTCCAGAGGGGAGTTTTGTTAATATTTGTTGGTATTTTGGGGGACATGTGCAGTGAATTTTCTTGGTGGGTCAAATTACCTAGCTTATTGTGGAGCACATGGTATTTGGGGGTAATTTTGAAGGTTGGAACTAGGCCCAACCCTTTCTGAGTTTATTGAGGAGAGACCAAGATTATTTGGCAGAATTTTCTGAGCAATCTAGGGGCTTCAAACATGGATCTCTTTCCAACCAGCAGTGCAGATTTCCAGGGCAGCGCATGTTGAAAAGTGTAACTAGATTCGGTCTTCATAATAACATGTGTAATTTTGATTTTGTGTAATTGATGAAAAGAAGAAAAATAAAATTATTGTAATTCTTGTCTCATGGGTTTCATGCGCAAGGAATTTTATTATAGTGATGGCTCCCATTGTGAGCCTTCAGGATTTGTCATCTAGTCATAAAAGTCAATTTGAGTCTATGTCATGTATGAAGGACCCTTCTTGGGCATGTTGTGTTTTGTATGAGTCACTAGATAAGGTTGAAATCCCTCCAAGACAAGCACAAGACATCTCCCTTCAAGTCAACTCTAAGAAAGATAATAATACCTCTCCAAATGACATGTTAGTCAACTTGTTGTCGTGTCAACTTATTATGATGGAAAACAACTATAAATAGGGAAGTTCATATTCGATTTCAGAGCAAGATTTTAGAAACGTAATTCGGTCAACGTCTGAAGTTTGCAAGTATTGCAAAGGTGATCATGAGGGAAGCCTAAACATCAGCGAAGGGAGAAGGAAGTAGAGCGAAGTTCTAATCTTCAATTTTTGGGTCTATTTTAGGGTGGTCTTACTCTCACACGTGAGAAGAAAGAGGAGATCATCTGCTGCAGTAAGGGTGAGATCCAAGGTAACCAGATTGAGATAATTTCAAGTCTTAAAGAAGGTCTGTTCAAGCTAGAAGGAGACTCCATCACAAGTGAAGTAAATCAAGGCATAAGAAAAGGTCTTTTTTACAATTTAGGATTTCTGAATTGGGATTGTAGACCTAATTCTAGGAGTCTGAAGGTTTGAAAAAAAAGGAGGTCAAAGTGGAAGAGGAGCCAAGACAAAGGAAAGAGTTCAAGGTTGACTATCATCAAGGAAATTTGTGTCTTGGTATTTGTCAATTGGAATCTCTATAAGAAGACGAATTTTTTTCAGGTTTTCCTCTCAAGAGTGAGAGGTTTTGGCCCTTGATGATAGCCTATATTATGTGTCCCTTGTCTCTTTATGTTTTATACATTGGTAGTTATTTGATGAAAAAGAACACTAATAATCTAAGTAAAGGAATATCCCAATCTAAGAAAGTAAAAAGCATTCACAAGTAGTTACTAATGAAAGAGAAATCACACAATCTATGCCCTAGATTTCTCAACATGGTGTCAGAGCTAAGGTGACAAAGTCAAGGAAGGGCATCTATCAAGGGACACTCAAGGATGAAATCTCGAGGAAGGAATACAAGAAAATATCATATTTAAGATAATATCTACAAAGGAAGCATTATAATGCTAGATCGAAGAAGGAGTCTACAAAGAAGTCTTGGGATCATCATCAAGAAAAGAAGGCCAAGTTGAAGAGATCTATGAATCAAGGTCCTTACCATTGAAGACGTCACTATGAATTCATCATTGATTTTCATCAAAGGATCCAAAGAGATTTCACTCTTTGTGGGATCAAGGATCACCCTTGAAGACAACTACCTTGATCAAGGAGAAGTTTTATACTCTCTATATCATCATCAAAATCAAGGAAGCATCAAGGAGAAGGAGAATCCTATCAAGTAAGTAAATGAATCTGTAAACATGTCTTTTTGAAAGGAAAACAACAAATTGGTTGGGGCTTCAAACTATTTTGCATGGAAGAAAAGGACAGATCTGAATCTCATTGAAAATGAGGTTATGTCAAAGGATCTATCACTAAACCAAGAAAGGAATATGTTCAAGCTCTTGCAAAGTATATTAAAGGGGAATTTAGGTCTTAAAGGATTCTCATAGAATCTATTAAGGATATCCTCATCCCATATGTATCCAAACTTGAAACTTCAAAATAAATCTATGAGAAACTAGCAGAGTTGTATTCCATAAGCACTGCTAGAGAAGTCATTTCATTAAGGAAAGAACTCTACAAGTTAAAGATGTCAACAGAAGATGGAATAGCCTCATAATTTATTAGGATTTCTAAAATTTGGGATCAACTACAAGATTTGGGAGAAGTCATGTCTGATAGAGAAATGACTACTGTTGTATTAAATGCACTACCAAAGAATTGGGGTAACTTTATTCCAAGTATTTATGGGAAGAAAGAAGCTACTCCATTCTAGGATCTATGCTCATTGTGCAAGACTAAATAATAAAGACTAAAGTCCAAATCTGATGTGGGAGCAGGTGAGAAAAATCAAGCATATGCTGCAATGACAAAAATAGAGGAAAATTTTGGAAAGTTTGGTCCTCAGAAAAAAGAAGAAAGACATAGCTAAAATACAATGTTATGGGTGTCAAGAATATGGGCACTATAGGAGAGATTGTCCTAAATCTCAAGAAGGAAAATAACAAAAGAGGAAGAGAAGAAGCCCACATCACCGAGGAAGTGGAGGAAGCTGAAAAGAAGAAATCCAAGAAGGAGGAAGTAATAGATCTCCACTATTGAGATAGTCTTCCTCACATAAGTTATTTTCAAGTTCCTAAGTCTTTTGTTGTAAGATATGGCTATCATGATTCACTAAATTGGATGCATGAAGGCATCATAGAAGCATTGAAAGCAAGAGATCGAGACATCATCATAGAGAAGCATGAAAAATTGTTAGAATCTATGGAAGTCAAGGATATATATGTTGGGAATCTCATTAGAAACATAAGTGGAAAGGTCATCTAGTTCAAGGATCATCATACATATTTCAAAAGGAACATCTGCTGATGGGAATAACTTATATCCTCAATATTATTTGATGGAATCTTCATTGAAAGGTTCACCTATCATGATGGGAAGCAAGTGTTTCATCAAGAATTCCAAACTTGTGGAATTCAGGGATGATGGTATGATGACATAAAAGTGAAGTAGATCAAGGGATTGAAGTTATTTCAATCAAGGAAGATGTTGCAGGAAGTATGGATGACCTAAAGGGAAAATGAGGTATGTATGCTTACATTTGATATTTTGAAAGTCATGTCATATGGTTGTAGATATCATGAACCAATGCTCTATCTTAAGAGCATAGTCAAAAGAAAATATTTCCTCCCTCAAAGGGATGCATGAATGCATGGGTCACACATTCACTAGATGAAATCAACATAGTTGTCTTCATATGAAGTATGAGGTGGTTAACTACAATTGAGGAACTATGATTGGAAGCTCCTGGGAATGAAATGTGTGAAGAAAGGAAGGAAGAGATTGTGGAATATGCAACCATTGTAAAGGAAATCAACATCCAAAATACTAAGAAGATTTGATTGGGATATATCCATGGAAGATATGAAGACTCTGATGGAGTTTGAAAAAGAATGAGACCCTTGAAAATATATATCTTTGGGAGATGTTTCGATATGTATACATGATGTTGGTGCAAACTAGAAGATGTCATGATGAAAGACCATCACAAAGATAATTTTGATTTTAATGGTCATTCCTTTATTTTTGAACAAATATCTGGATGGGTTTATGTAGGGACGTTGAGGGAATATCTATGGATGTCGTCCACCACCGATGCACATGTAGTAGGATGAAATATCCTTCAGTAAACACGGCATGAAGGAAGGCTAGATATGGACTGATGGATCACTTTCTGATTATTACATGGATGAATCATGGATTAAAGTGATGGATGGTTGGTGCCCTATGTAGAAGTCCTAAACAAGAAGAGTCCTAAATAACGAAAATAAGTTCATGACATCATGAGGAGGAGTTATTCAACAAGCTGGTTGTCCCATCATCTCTACCTAAGGAGCTACTATAGGTCCCTAATTAAGAGGGAGCCTAGAAACAAGTTTCTTACTTAGAAGAAACTTGGAAATTCCTAAGCCAAGAGGGAACTTAAGTACATTCCTTCCGTAGGAATGAGTACATTCCTTTATTTGATAGATAAGTCCTCCCTAATTAAGAGGGAGAGACAAACACATCATTCTTATCTTCACTTGGGAAGTCAGAATGGAGGATTGGGTAAGCATCTAGCATCTGATAATCTTTGAGGATGAGTTAGGGCATCCAAGATAATAGTAGTCATAGAGGACTAATATTATTTAAGTATTTCGAATCCAAGATAAGAATATTCATGGTGGAACACACCCTGAGAACCCAGGTGGGGTATGTTCTTAGAAAGAGAATGATGGAGAAATAGAGTTGTTAGTCAAGGCCTTTCCATGTGACAATGCTCGTTGATATGATGCTACATAGATGGGTTACCAATCCGACTCTTCTTATGAGAATTTCATCAGATTGAGAATGACCAAGTACCATTATGAATACCTCCCTAGTTAAGAGGGAGTGTTGAAAAGTGTAACTAGGTTTGGTCTTCACAATGACATGTGTAATTATGATTTTTTGTAATTTATGAAAAGAAGAAAAATAAAATTATTGTAATGTTTGTCTCATGTGTTTCATGAGAAATGAATTTTATTTTAGTGATGGCTCCCATTGTGAGTCTTTAGGATTTGTCATCTAGTCATAAAATTCAATTTGAGTCTATGTCATGTAAGAAAAACCCTTCTTGTGTATGTTATGTTTTGTATGAGTCACTAGATAAGTTTGAAAGCCCTCCAAGACAAGCACAAGGCATCTCCCTTGAAGTCAGCTCCAAGAAAGATAATAATTTCTCTCCAAATGACACACAGACCTAGCTTGTAGTCATGTCAGCTTGTATGATGGCAAACAAATATAATTAGGGAAGGTTGGATTCCATTTCAGAGCAGAATTTCAAATATATAATTCATTCAAGGTTTGAAGTGTGCAAGTAATGTGAAGGTGATCAATAAGGAAACCTAAACATCAACGAAGGGAGAAGGAAGTAGAGCGAAGTTCTAAGCTTTAGTTTTTGGGTTTGTTTTAGGGTGGTCTTATTGTCACACGTTCAAAGAAAGAGGAGTGCATCTACTACAGTGAGGCCGAGATCCAAGGTAACCAAATTGAGATAAGTTCAAGTCTTAAAGAAGGTTAAGTCAAGCTAGAAGGCGACTCCATCACAAGAGATGTAAATCAAGGCATAAGAAAAGGTCTTATATACAAGTTAGGATTTCTAAATTAGGATTGTAGACCTAATTCTAGGAGGCTGAAGGTTTGAAGAAAAAGGAGGTCAAAGTGGAAGAGGAGTCGAGACAAAGGAAGGAGTACATGTTGACTATCATCAAGAGAACTTGTGTCTTGGTCTTGGTGTGGAAAATTGGTCAAGGGTCTTGGTCTTAGTATTCATTAATTGGAACCTCTATAAGAAGAAGAATGTGTTCGGGTTTTCCTCTTAAGAGTGAGTGGTTTTGGGCCTAGCTGATAGCCTATATTATGTGTCTCTTGTCTCTTTATGGTTTATGCATTGGTAGTTGTTTGATGAAAAGAAAAACTAGTAATCTAAGTAAAGGAATATCCTAATCTAAGAAAGTAAAAATAATTCACAATAAATTACTAATCAAAGAGAAATCACTCAATCTCTATGCCTTAGATTTCTCAACAACGAAGAGCATAGAGGGGAAGTCATTTTCCATCATTTGGGCACCTTATTTTCTCACCTGGGATTTGTCCATCTTGCCTTTGGCAAGTCTAGGTGCACTTGTTGATGCTCATTGTACTCCTACCATCATTTATAATAAAATGGATCAACTTCTGTTGGAGAAATTGTTGGTGTGCTAATATTTGTATTATGTTTTTTTTTTTTTGGTTGCATGTTGGCATTTTATAGTTGTTATCACTTGATATTTCCATTAGGAATATTACAGTGGTATCAGAGCTTCGATCTTGGCTCATCCAAGGGATATACCTCTTAACCATAGAAGAAGTACATAATATCACCTACTAGAGGTATAGATACAAGATTAGAGAAAGAGAATTGGAGATTACACCTGACACTGAGGCACAATCGCAGAAGATAGAAGTAATAGACATGGGGGAACCAAAGAGAAAGGAAGAGGTTGTGTTTGAAAGTCTCTTGATGGCTCTGAATGACATAACAAAGGGGAAGGAGTTGTTGGAGGAATTTAGGCAACAAAACCAGGATAAGGGTGTCAACATATAGCTTCTATTTGGGTAGATCTCCAGGGCTTCTGACCAGTATGCCCACCATTCCCCTTTGACTCACCCACATGCTTTCACTGGGCCAACTAGAACCACATTCCGCATGTTTTTTCCCTCATGACCAGGTGAGCAGGCTAGATAGGATGATCACATGCCCATGGGAGACTATTTTCGAGAGTGGTAGTCTAAGGGGGATGATTTTAGAGTTTCACTATCTTTCTAAGACTTTTCCAACTCAAGCAAGATGAGAAGGGAAAGAGCGCAGGGGGTTCAGGAATGCAAAATTCGAAGCTACAAAATGACAATGGAAAGATGTACCTCCCCACATTCAATGTGTCTTCTATGTGCACAGCTAGGGCTTGGGTGGAGAAGTTGGACACATATTTCTAGCTTAGCAAGATGATGGAGGAGGAGGGCATCAAAATGGCTACCTTACACTTGGAGGGGGAGGCACATAATTGGTGGTTGAACGAGATGACCACACTAGGGAATTCCAATGTGACTTCTTACAAGGAATTCACACACAGGGTTGTGGAGTGCTTTGTCAGGAGGCAGATAGAGGCACATTTAAGAGAGCTAATCCAACTCAAATAGACTAGCAACCCCGACCACTACATATTGGATTTTTTGAGGGTATCAGTAATGGTGTTAGACCTATCTAATGTCAGGAGGATCTACACTTTTGTGGAGGGTTTTCTTGAGCCCTTGCGTGGGCTGATGAGGTCCTGCAGACCCACCACTTTATAGGAGGAAGTGACTTTCAGTCAAGATCTGCAGGATGCAATCCCCAAGACTCGGGCATCAGTTCCACCACGAGCTCCTTTCCCACAAAGGGGTCATGACAATAGGCCCCCACCATAGAGAGATATCCAGGGGTGTGGATAGTTGGATGAGGAGACTAGGAGGGACCTCCAAAGGAGGAAGTTATGTTTCACCTGCTAGGAGCCTTGGGCCCCAAGCCACATA
Organism: Pinus taeda; assembly: GCA_000404065.3. Lineage (NCBI taxonomy): Eukaryota > Viridiplantae > Streptophyta > Pinopsida > Pinales > Pinaceae > Pinus > Pinus taeda. Next base: position 28,198 of record APFE030658530.1, read on the forward strand.
TGCACCATGGGAAATTCCCATTATATCGAGGTATTTTATTATAGCAACAAGGAGGATGATGCAGAATAGGAGGTAGATGGAGATGACAGTGAGCCGCATGTAGCAAGAGGACTACCACCCCCAACACCTTGGGCAGCACCATTCACACTTGCTGGGGGAGTGTTTGCTTCATTGCATGGGGTTCATAAAATACTCAACCTTGAGGATCAGAGGCACAGTGTAGGAGAAACGTGTCTCAATCTTGGTAGACAATGGGGCGACCCACAACTTCATTGATGCACAAATGGTATAGAGGATGGGCATTACCACCAAGACTTTTGAGGGCTTCTCAATCCTTATGTTGGGAGACAGGACCGTGTAGTGCACCCAATATGCCCCCACTTTGACTGTGACCATGGGGAATTATTCAATCACTGACCACTTCTTTGTGGCTGATGTTCCAGAAACCAATTTGGTGATGGGTGTCCGGTGGCTCTATTCTCTTGGGTGAGTCACCACTGATTGGTGGAAGTTGGATATTGAGTTCAGAGGGCTAGATGGGAATCTAGTTGTGATGAGGGGCATGCACTTATATCCACCTCAGACACTCTTAGCGCATAAGATGGAGGCAGACCTAAGGCATGGAGACATTGAGTGGGGGGTGAAGTTGAGGATTTTAGAGGTAGGAGGTCAGTCTATAATATCCCTAACCCGGAATGTTCCTCAAATCCCAGCAAACTCCAACAAAATACGTGAAAATGATATAATAAAAATGAAAAAATAACAGTGGTACAACATATAATAATGTAAATAGGAAATATAAGCAAATACTCAAAAATGCAGCGTGAAATGCTAAGCCATTTTATTATACTGAGAAACAAAATGAGTACAGGAGGTGATCAGAAAGATGGCACCTTGAATTGCATAAGGCAAGTGAAGAAATACTCTCAGAATAACAAAGAATGACCTCTCTGCGTGGATGTTGTTGGAGAACTGTCGTGCTGCTACTGCTACTAGAAAACAAATGATGATTTGGGGCTGCTCCCCTCCTCGGAAAATGTTGAAACTCTGGAATCGGGCTCTACTCAAGAAACCCAGAAAAACTCAGAAATCTTTCCTGGAATAGCCGACCCCTGAAAATAACCCCCTTGGGGATCTGCGCGGTTCCTCAATGCTCTACGCTGCCATTGAAGAAACCCCTCCAGAACTTTGCCTGAAACTCTACCAAAAATCCTCCAATAGGCAAGGGCGGGTCCCCTACTCAATCACCCAGCAAAAATCCTCCTGCAAAAACCCCAATCCAACATTACTGCTAGAAAGAATTGCGTCCCTCTCTCAGTGTTGCGCAGTCCTCCAAAACGCTGATGAAACTGCTGCTGAAATGCTAATAAAACTACTGTTGAAATACCAATGGAAATACCTTGCCCGAGAAGGCACTTAAAGTCCCCCGGGGCTAAGGGTGAGATCTCTGAATGGAGACACTCAATGCACTAAACAGTGTTGCAGACCAGCTAAACAGCCAGCGTGCTCCGAAGTTGAAATGACTAGCTCAAATTTCACATCACTGAATGATCAAAATGAGGGGGCTCCTCTCTCTTTTATAGCCTTTGACTCTCTCAATCCCAAGGCTCACCTCCTCCTGCATAGTTCCCCTCTTGCCACATGTTCCTTCCCTCCTGCGCAGTCTCTCCATGTGTCTGCGTGGGATCCATTTCTGTGTCCCCCTTTGGTCCCCTTGGCTCCCCTTTAAGTCACAACGTTGTGCTACTAAGAAGTTACTTTTTATTCTAAAAGTGAGTTATGTCCCCCGTCCTCACTTTTTTATTTACAAATAACTATAGAAGGCAAAAATTGAACAAAATCGAATATTCCAATTAGCCATGGCTAATTAGGAATATTATAGTCTCCCCCAGAAAAATGTTTCTTGTCCTCAAGCAACTGAAGTGATGGATGCTGCAAGATCTTCTCACTCTCCCAAGTGGCATCTGCATCTGACAAATTCTTCCACCTCACCAAGAATTCCCAAACCGTCCTGCTCCGCAACTGCCTCTCCCTGGTATCAATGATAGCCTCTGGCTGCAATACCAAATGCCCCTTGTCATCCATGAGTGGTAGCTCATCTGTCACTATCACCTGCTACTCCAATGCCTTTTTCAGGCATGATACATGAAAAACGTTAGGAATCTTGTTGCCTTGGGGTAGCTCCAACTCATATGCAACCTGTCCAACCCTGCATATCACCCTGTAATACCCATAAAAGTGGGGCTTGAGCTTCTCAGCTCCCTTCTGCTTTAGTGACGACTGTCAGTATGGCTGTAATCATAGGTAGACCATGTCCCCTACCTGGTACTATCTCTCCACCCAACCCCTGTTGGCATACAACTTCTGCTGGTTCTGTGCTGTAGCCATGATATCCTTGAGAGTTCAGAGAATATCCTGACTCTCTTGGATCCAAATCTTGGCTCTAGGAGCCTTGCTATCACCAAACATTACGTCAGCAAAAGATAAAGGATGATACCCATATAAGGCATAGAATGGTGACATATCAATGGACATGTGATGTGAAGTATTGTAGCAATACTCCCCTACATGCAGCCACCTCAACCATGCTTGCTACTGCCCACTAACATAGTTATGCAAGTCGCCCTCTATCCACTTGTTAACTATCTTTGTCTGCCCATCCGTCTGTGGGTGATAATTGGTACTCAGTGTCAACTCCGTTCCCACCAACCGGAAAAGCTCCTGCCAAAACCCGCCCATGAAACGGTTGTCCCTATCACTAACGATGGTCTGAAGAAGACCATGTAGCCTGAAGATCTCTCTAAAGAACATCTCAGTCACCTGTGCTGCTATATAGTGTGCGGATATGGCAAAAATGTGTGCCTACTTCGTCAGTCGGTTAACGAAGACAAAGATACAATCCTTGCCCTGTACCATGGGCAACCCTGTGATGAATTCCATCAAAATACTCTCCCATTTCCCCTCCGGAATGGGAAGAGGCTGCAATAATCCTGCAAGATGGCTCATCTCTCCCTTGTTCCTCTGGAAAACATTGCACTCCCGGATGTGCTGGAGTACGTCCTCCTTGAGGCCCTTCCATGAGAACCTCTCCCTAATGGCCCTGTAGGTGTTGGTAAACCCCTGACGTCTTGCCAATTCTGAATCATGTGATGCCTGAAGTATCTTCTTCTTGAGTTGAGACCCCTCAGTCAAGAAGATTTGGTCCCTGTAATAGATGATCTCATCAACCACCCTGTACCTTTCATCTGCCACCTGCCCATCTAGAACCTCACATGCAAACCTGTCCTTGGAGTACTCTACTAAGAGTCGAGCGCTCCAGTCTGTATCCAAGCTCATAAGAGACAACGTGGCTGGTCTGCGTGAAAGGGCATCTGCTACCACATTGTTCTTACCCTTGACATACTCAATGTCCAAGTCATATGCTTGGATCTTGCTGATCCACTTCTGCTACCTCTCCTGTAGCTGCTTTTGCTCCAAAAAGAACTTGAGGCTATTGTGATCAGTCCTCACCCTGAACCTGTTACCCACCAAATACTGTCGGTACTTAGCCAATGCATGCATGATGGATAGCATCTCCTTATCGTATATAGAATACAACCTCTTGTGCGAAAGGAGCTTCCGGCTCTCAAAGGCTATAGGGTGACCTCCTTGCATCAACATTGCGCCGATCCCCTCTCCTGACGCAAGCACTAGGCAGCTGCTCATAACCTCCTTGAGCCTGTCAAAGGCTCCTTGCGCTATATTCGACCAACTGAATGCCACCTTCCTTGTCAAATCTGTCAGGGGTGCAACAAGCTGTGAGAAACCTTTGACGAACTTCCAGTAGTAAGTACAAATGCCAATGAATCCTCGAAGTTCCGTCACATTTCTCGGCTCCGGCCATTCTCTGATGGCCCCGATCTTCTCCTCATGGACTCTCACTCCATCCACCCCTATGATGTGTTCTAGATACAACATCTCCGTCAACCCAAACTCACACTTGGAGAGTTTGGCATAGAAATGCTGCTCTTGTAAGATATGCAATACCATCTCAATGTGCTGGAGATACTCCTTCCAAGTCCTACTGTAAATGAGAATGTCATCAAAGAATACCAACACAAACTTCCTCAACTGACTACGGAAGATGTGATTCATGCAGGACTGAAATGTAGCGGGGGGTGTTGGTTAGCCCAAAAGGCATCACCAAGAACTCAAAGTGCTCATAGTGACACCTGAAGGCAGTCTTGGGAATGTCCTGTTCCCTCATGTGAATCTGATGGTACCCAGATCTCAAATCAATATTTGAGAAGAATCGTGCTCCCCTCAATTCGTCCATCAACTCATCGATCCTAGGTATGGGGTACCTGTTCTTCAGGGTCTTCTTATTTAGGGCCCTGTAGTCAATGCACATCCTCAATGTATCGTCCTTCTTCTTCACCAACACCACAGAAGAAGCAAAAGGACTCATGCTCGGTCGAATGTGCCCAAGAGCCAGCAACTCCTGGATAGCCCGCTCAATCTCATCCCGATAGGCCTTAGGGTGCCTATAGGGGGTGGTGATCACTACCTATATGCCCTGCTCAAGCTCGATGGTGTGCTCAAACCCCTGATCTGGTGGTTGTCCTGGTGGAATCTCCCCAAACACTATGGCATACCGATCAAGGATGGATTGTATCACTGGATGTACCGTCTGTCCTGTAGTCCCTACGTCTGATGCACGCAGCTCCACTGCCCACTCTATGTCTCCCTTCCGGAAGACTACCTCCATTCGATGAGCCGACACAGTCTGAGGTGGATATGTGTGTTGTCCCTGTATCTTCTCATGTCTCCCTGTTTTCTCATTATCCCACTCCATCTCTAGGGTCTTCCAATCCGTCGTGACTTTCCCTAGAGTGATAAGCCACTAAACAACCAGTATCATGTTGGTGTCCGGGATATCGACCACGAAAAAGTGGTCAATCAACGTGTAGGTGCCCATTGTCACTGAAAGCTCTGGAACATAATGAGCACACGTCATGGTCTGATCTCCTAGGACCAAGACTGCAAACCCATCGAATCTCTCTGTCTGAATACCTCTCCGCTCAACCATTTGTGAATCCATGAAGTTGTGGGTCACCCCACTGTCAATCAAAACTAATACTCGCTGGCCACATACTGTCCCTCGTACGCGTAGCGTTTGATACTTGGGAACTCCTCGCAATGCTGCAAGGGCCCCTTCGGTGGGTGCAAAAGATGCACCACCTGCTACTAGCGGTGGAGGTGGCAAAGGTCCTTGTATGGCATGGATATCTCCTACCTCCACATCATCCTCTTCATCCTCTTCTCCACTGCTCTGGGAGAAGACCTCAATAAAATGTGCTTTGCCAGCAGCACATCTATGTCCCGGTGCCCACGGCTCCTGACATGTGAAGCACAACCACTTCTTCTTTAGCTCCCTCCTGACATCGTCCTCAATCTATACTCGTCCTTGATTCCCCTTTGGAGGTGGAATCCTCACATCCTTCCCCTTAGACTGAAAAGGCTGTCTTTGGGGTTAAGGTGTCTAGGTCCTGGGTAAGACATCCTGTAAGTCCTGGGTCCTGCTGATAGCGTCTTGAAGTGTGGCTGGTCTAGTGGATCGGACTAGACCCTGAAGTGGCTCTACTAACCCCTCAACATACATATAGGCCCTCTGTGCCGTGGATAGGTTTGGGAACATCACGGAGACCCTCAAGAAATCTGCAATGTAGGTCTCTGGGCTCCCTGTCTGTTTGAGCCTCGTAAGCTCAACAAAACGCTGCTCTGGATCCCTCTGATCAAATCTCTCCATCAATCTCTTCGTAAACTCCGCATATGTCGTCACTGTAGAGTGTTCGAGTGTAACCATCCCGTGAAACCACCAATCCTGGGCCTCACCATCCAAATGCAATGTTGCCACCTTGATGGCCTCTACCTCTGACATCTGGTTAAGCTGGAAATAAACGTCCAACTTCTCCATCCAAGACTTTGCCGAACTGTTTGATGAACCATCAAACATAGGCAAGTGGAATCTACTCGCTGCACGATGGGTGTCACCATCATGGTAATGTTGGTTTCCTCTGTGATGGTCGCGGGGCCTACTATCCCGCTAGAACTAAACAAAGTCTTTGAATGAAAGAGCATCCATGAACTCCTGCCCGTAGGCCTGGTACTCTGTAAAATAATCACCCATATGGCCGGGCTTTGCCTCCTGCTGGGCTCCGACCCCCGTGTCTGCTCTTAAGAACGCGGGCATGGTAGAGCATGTAGGGGCATGCGAGGCCACCTGCTATGCCATATCACGCTGCTCTGGAAAATGATGGGATGCACCTGATCCCTCACTAATCTAGAAAACCCATGGGCTCTCACACTGTCTAGCCTCTACTATCGTGAATCTCTGCCCCATCACCTCAATCTGCCTCGACAGATCCTGTACTGATTTAAGTAGCATATCTGCAAATCTCTTCCCATCCTCGTCTGCCATCGGATCCTTCTGCTCTGTGTCCACCACAGGCTCCTCCTATTCTACGTCCACAACCGGAACAGAGTCTCCCTTTCCGTAGGTGTTCTCCAACCTACGCTCACTGTCTCTGTATTTCCTACCTCTATAACAGATGTAGGGTTTCTCCCTCGGTGTCATAGACTACTAGCTCCACAGGCTGAGCCAGATCTATGCTCTAATACCACTGTAATATCCCTAACCCATAATATTCCTCAAATCCCAACAAACTCCAACCAAATGCGTGCAAATGATATAATAAAAATGACAAAATAACAGTGGTACAACATATAATAATGTAAACAGGAAATATAAGCAGATACTAAAAAATGCAGCATGAAATGTTAAGCCATTTTATTATACTGAGCAACAAAATGAGTACAGGAGGTGATCAGAAAGATGGCACCTCGACTTGCACAAGGCAAGTGAAGAAATACTCTCAGAATAACAAAGAATGTCCTCTCTGCGTGGATGCCGCTGGAGAACTGTTGTGTTGTTGCTACTGCTAGAAAACAAATGATGATTTGGGGCTGCTCCCCTCGGAAAATGCTAAAACTCTGGAATCGGGCTCTACTCAAGAAACACAGAAAAACCCAGAAAGCTTTCCTGGAATAGCCGACCCCCAAAAATAACCCCCTTAGGGATCTACGCAGTTCCTCAATGCTCTACGCTACCACTGAAAAAACCCCTCCAAAACTTTGCCTGAAACTCTGCCAAGAATCCTCCAATAGGCAAGGGCAGGTCCCTTACTCAATCACCCAGCATAAATCCTCCTGCAAAAAGTCCAACCAACACTACTGCCAAAAATAATTGCATCCCTCTCAGAGATACACAAGTGCTCCAAAATGCTGATGAAACTGCTGTTGAAATGCTGATAAAACTACTGCTGAAATACCAATGGAAATACCTTGCCCGAGCAGGCACTCGAAGTCCCCCGGGGCTAAGGGTGAGATCTCCGAACGAAGACATTCAATGCACTAAACAGTGCTGCAGACCAGCGAAACAGCCAGGGTGCTCCAAAGTCGAAACGACTAGCTCAAATTGCAGATCACTGAATGATTAAAATGAGGGGGCTCCTCTCTCTTTTATAGCCTTTGCCTCTCTCAATCCCAAGGATCACCTCCTCCTGCGTGGTTCCCCTCTTGCCACGTGTTCCTTCCCTCCTACGCAATCTCTCCATGTGTCTGCGTGGGCTCCATTTCTGTGTCCCCCTTTGGCCCCCTTGGCTCCCCTTTAAGTCACAACGTTGTGCTACTAGGAAGTGACTTTTTATTCTAAAACTAAGTTATGTCCCTGTCCTCACTTTTTTATTTACAAATAAATATAGAAAGCAAAAATTGAACAAAATCGAATATTCTAATTAGCCATGGCTAATTAGGAATATTACACAGTCCCAACCACCAAGCCTTAATGTTCAGGCCATCCTAGATAGACGCCCGACAATGTTTGAAGATATTCTACTAGGACAACTGACTGACATGGGGTCTAAGCACACTATTGAGCTAGATCCAGGGGTGCAGAAAATTATCACAATCCCATATAGACATCTGAAGGCCTATAGGGATGAGATTGAGCATGTTATTTAGGAGCTATTGGCATTAGGGCACATTAAGCCCAACTCTAGCCCCTTCTCTTGATTAGTCATTCTGATGAAGAAGAAGGATAGTATGATGTACATATGCATTGACTACAGAGATCTTAACAAGAAAACCCTCAAGAACCACTACCACATTCCTCACATAGATGAGCTAATGGATGAGCTTAAAGGAGCCAAGCACTTCTCTAATCTAGATCTATGTTTGAGGTACCATCAGATACAAGGGAGGGATAGAAGATTCTATAACACACTACTGAGTCAACAATGAGTATTTGGTAATGGAACCATTCACGTAAGGAGATTAATTATAATGTAAATATGATAGTAAAATAACAATAGTGTAAGTACACAAATATTTGACTATATATGTGTGTGTGTGTGTGTGTGTGTGTGTGTGTGTGTGTGTGTCTTGAATTGAATAAAAGTGTTCTTATTAAGATATAACTTAACCTAGATCTTAGCTAAAAAAAATCACTTTAAAATAACACAAGAAGGAATTGGTAGGCTATAATCCTTCTAATCATTAAAAGACCCCTTGTTGTATGCTTACATTTATCTACTCTAACTCTTACATCTTCTCTTAATATTGAGTTAATGGGGTATAGATACAAAATCAAGTGAAAATAAGTCAAATTAAGGTTTATTCTTTGGATGACAAGTTGACCCTATACATTGCATACATTTAATGAATATATAATTAAACAAGCCCACATAATGGCATCACTTGCCCCTTGCTTTCGACATTTTAGATTCAAGTAAAATGTAGTACATTCATGTTTAAATATTCAGAAAAATTGTCTAATATGTGATTTGTATGATTCACTGATGATAACAATTCTCATTATTAAGAGAAAAAGAAATATCCAAGGTAGACCTTGAAGCATCTTAAAGTGGATATATGTGAATAATTTTCATTTGTAAAAGCACATACATCTACTTTGCCTCACACATTATGAACAATAATAATTTTTGCATTGTGCAAAGACAATTATGGTTGAGGAAGAAGATAAATTTTGATAAACCTCAACTAGCACTAAGAAGTATGAATTATTAATGAAATTACATCATAAACAATACCTTGTATATAATTGCCCATTAATATAGCTTTCTAATTAATAATTGTACATGTATATCTATCACTGGTCTGAGGGTCTGAATGACTGCTTCAATATTGAATTAGTGTAATAGATTGAAAATTGCACTATTCAATAAATGATATTACTCTAGCCAAGACTTGGCATAAATAACATAGAAATAACATTGAATTAGTGTAGTAGACTGAAAATTGCACCCATCAATAAATGAATCAACTTATGATATTACTCCAATGAGACTTGGCATAAATAACACGAAAATAAGTTGATTCTTTGAAGTTAGAGTTTTGGGTTCTCCTTACTATTTTGTTATTTACTTGGTTATCATATGCTTGTAGTCGCGCATGCATGCGCAACAGGGGATAAGATGGCTTCTACATGGCATTGAAGTGGACAAAGTGGCAATCACCCAACTTTAAAACATGGAACAATGCTTTCCCACTATGTTGGACTCCCAAAAAATGCTACAAAACGTCACCACAATCCGTTCACACTAGGGAAGACGTGTGTGGATGGGATGGATTTGTAAATATGGAGTTAGTATCTAAACACAATATGGCATTTTCCACGGTCACTATAATTGGTGCCTATGTAGCAAAATAGGGTTAGTGTGGGGATCGGGTGATCTCCATGCCCTTGGCTTACTACCTTTATTTCTATGTTTCTATCATTATAATTTGCATTCAACAACAATGGTTACATAACAAATATGATATCTTTTTGAAATAGATTACATCTTAAATTATTAGACTTTCACACCAATAATTTTTGAGAAATTACTAAATATATATATAACTGGAAATTTTATTATAATAAAAAAATTACAACTGAAATAAAAAGAAAAATACATTTATAAATATAACATTAATTACATCTATAAAACATTGTGTTTATTTATATATATATAATCTTTAAATTGTTTATTATTAAATACTTCCAATATATAACTGGTATATTGATAAATATGAAAATTACTATACAATGAATATATAAAAAAAAATGAATGTCAATGTAGCGAATGTGAGGTCTCCACGCTATCCGTGTATCTTGGAGCAACATACTTGGGACAAATGTGGTACTCTCAGTCATACGACTCTTAGTCTAGTCATTTAACTCGCAACTCAACTGAGCACGTCGTCATTGATAGCAGTTGCTGTTGGATTGGTAGCGAGGAATATCGTTGGTTGTTTCTTATATTCATATTGGTGATTGCGGTATATTGCTCATATTCATATTGGTGATTGCGGGGTGTTGCTCATACTGCTGGTGATAAACAATACTGGTAGGGATGTCGAACAGCAGGTTGATGTTGGGGATGAGTGTGGAGGTGCGGAGTAACGAGACCAGGTATCAGGGTGCTTGGCTGCATGGAGTGATGGTGGCCATCTATGTGCCACCTGGGCGAGCGCATCGTTACAAGATACGATACCAACAAGAATTTCAATTTCTCGTGGACAACCCTTCACAGAAGATGATGTGTCATACACCCAAGTCAGACCCATTCCTCCCCTCTGGTCAGAAACACCCTCTTACTCCGTTGGGGATATTGTTGAAGTTTATGACGATCATTGCTGGTGGTGGGGCTCCGTCATTAAAGTGTTTCATGCTGCAGAGTGTTTCTTAATCCATAATACTCAGACCCGCTGCTACAACAAATTTCTTGTCTCCAAACTACGTCATCCTCTACAATGGTCCAGAGGAAGTTGGTCATTGTTGTACTCAAAGGTGACACCTTTATTGCGTTTATATTTTCATATTTTTCCTTCTTTTCTATTATCATTTCTCCGGTGATGAACTTCATATGATACAGAGTTTCCATTAGAATCAATAATTTGTTTATAGCGAAATTCTGTGGTTAATTAATGGATTTTTATGTTCACGTTCTCTTTTGTTCCAATAGAAAGAGGATGATTAGAAGTGTTCCCAGTAATCCAGAATTATTAGAATTCTTTGTTTTTTAACGTCCACCAAGGTTGTTTTTAAGTAGTTTTGTTAACTTAGGGTTCAATCTATGACTTCATGATTATTATGTATCTATGAGGTTCAATAGATTAACGTCCACGTAGGTTTCAAGAGAACTTTGAAATATTCTTGTTTCAAGTTGACGTGGGGTTTAAAAAATAAAGAGGAGATTGTGGGTTTATGCAGACTTGGCATTGATTTATCCATCAATGAGCTTTTGTTTTCAAGATTTTTTTTAAAGAGACATGTTTTCACCTCGGTTGAAAGAGAACTTTGAAATATTCTTCTTTCAAGTTGAATTTTAGGGCTTTAAAAAATGATGGGGATAGTGTGCATTTATGAGCCCTGATTTACCTGTGACATTATTGAGCTTTTGTTTTGAAAAATTTGTTTTAAGATGTAGGGTTTAGAAGAGTTTAAATATCTGTTTTTATAGCTTTTGTTTTCAAGAATTTATTTTAAGATGCAGGGTTTAAAAGACTTTAAATATCTGTTTTTAAATTAATTTATTGAATTTCAAATCCAAACCACGACCTTCTACTTATTATGCAATTGGGAGGGTCCAATATATCATCCCTTGTAGGAATGAATTGTTTTTAAATTAATTAGCTTTTGTTTTCAAGAATTTTTTTTAAGATGCAGGGTTTAAAAGACCTTAAATATCTGTTTATTGAATTTCAAATCCAAATCCCGACCTTCTACTTATTATCCAATTGGGAGGGTCTAATATATCATCCCTGGTATGAATGAATTGGTGTAAGCTTCTTTATTTGCCTAATAATGATGAAGTCTGAAGTTTTATTTGAACCCTAAATTTTACAAAGTCAATGCCTGTTTACTTTTTCACCCTAGTTTCAAAATTTTGACCCTAGTTTCGAACTTTCTAGAGAACTTTGAAATATGTAATACATTTTCTTTCGAGTTGAATTCTCTAGAATATAACAACGATATTGTCCATTCTCACAAATTTGAAACTCAGTTGCATCTGTGTACACAATCGGCATCAAGCATACAAGTATGGTTGATTATGCTTACTGTGTATAAGCATTAATCCTTGCCTTGTAAGGTGAATGTAATTCACTTCAACTATTTGTGCAGTGTAGGAGAGATGGATAATTTATTTCCAAAATTTTAACCCACTACAAAGTTTTCCTACTTTTAATAATTCTATCTCAGAACTTGTATTATTATGTTTTCTAGTGAACTTAGGAGGACCTTGAGTCCCTCCATAATACAATGGCTAATGTATTCTTTCGTGTGTCTTGTAACATTCAAGTGATGTCATCTATGATGGAAACTGTACCGACAATCTTCTGTTGCATCATGTCTTGGGGGATATGCAATCCCAAGAGCAACCTGAAGAAGAAGTGAACAAGCAGAGAAGACCATGTGGCTTGGTAGGAACGAGGGTACCACAGAAAACTCAAGAATACTCAAATTTCCTTAATGCTAAGCGAGTTGTCAAAGATTCAAGACCGTATGTCCCTGATGACAGAAGAGATAGAACATTCAATGGATTAAAGGATGTTGAAGCGAATTCTCCTGCCCGTCTTTCGAAACGAATCAAAAGACCGTGTGTCCATGATGAAGAAGAGATGGAACATTCAGTGCCATTAAAAATGGAAAATGCGATAATGTCAAAAGGTTTACGCGTGGAGATTCGGCAGAAGCCATGAAGCAAAGGATAAAAACCAATGAGATGGAGTTATATATCGTTCTGTGTTAAAAGGCCTTTTACGCTCAGAATTCAAGTTCCTTAAGCTTGGAATATCATTGTTTGCTGACCGACCTCCGCATTCAATTGGACATTACTAGCGATGAAAATACACGCGAGTTGAAAAGAGTCACTTCTCAGTCCTAATATCAGACGTTCGCGTCTTGTAAAAATGTATTTTATGAGTATATCAACATGAGGGAGCCAATACATTATCACGGCTCCAGTCAAAGCAGTTGACCTTTCAAACTATTGATTAATAATAAAGCTGAGTACAACAAGAAAATTGGACTCTGAATCTAAAGCCTTTTTTGGTCTTTTATTTGACATGATTTCAAGAAGTCCACAATTCAGTGGAATTTCTTCTTGTGGGGATGCACATTTTCGTGACAATGACTTCAAATATACCAAGAAAATTAATTTGGAAGTCATGCTTAAGCAAGAGTTCAAAGTATAAAGGATGCCAACTCACTCTATAGTCTATGAAAAGCTCCTTATGTCATAATATATCATTTTAGAAGAGAATTCAAATTTATAAACTTTATTAAAACTTTTATATTGAAAATATAGTTAATGCAGGAAGCATCTGACTTTATTTACAATTTTAAATTGAGACTGAACCCTATCAAAAAAAAGCTCTGGTTTCTTTGGTCCACACGCCTAATTACCTTTAAAGTTATTATCCTTCCCATGAAGTATTCTCGCTGGAAAGTGTAAACAAAGAATGAGGTCCCATGTTCAGTTATTGGATGCCTGATTTGAATCCTTGGGCAGGCTCCTTTCTTGACTCTGCAATAACTACTTATGTTTTCTACTCCTCCTTCTGTGTAATGGGAAGGGCCCGCCACAAACAGTCAAAAAATTGTCTTTCATAATATCTTAAATAACTTTGAAGATCCCAATACAAAACAGTACATACTTTAGGCAAACTAAATGCAGCTAGAGCCCAATCTGTCTGCTGAAAGTTTAATGGGAGAATTAAGAGCAGTTGGTTTGTAAGACTTTTGATGCTCTAATAACCAATCCGATTCTCTCTATCCACCACTAGCTTTCTTGTCGCAGCTGACAGCATCCAATATTATTTTCTGGGTTCTTAAGTGTAATCTACATTTAAGTTATTTTGCTTGAGATTCCTATATCAATTTATTCACCCAGTTTCAAACTATGCTGTATTAATTTCTCACGCAGTTGAAAGATTGTTACTTGATAGTCTATACACACCTGCTGGTGCAGTTAAATCTTAACGCTTCTTCCTTTAAGAAGAATTTGTATATTTTGGATTGAAAATTGAGTTCAATATTGATTTTTGTGCTCTAAGGTATGCTCAATGACAACAGGTTGTACAAGGAACACTATAAACTGACCTATAATACTATTCCATAGAAGGTCATGTTAGTCTCGATAAGTAGGTTAAGTAATGTGGAGTTGTGACACTATAGATTGGGCCATCTATGTAGAAACTAGTAGAGATGAGGAGGAAAGCTTGCTTATGGGTGGGATGTGGATTCATCACACTATAGATTACTTTTATGGTATGCATCATTAGGACAATTCCTTAAAGATAACACAATCCCTTTCAAAGGACTTCTTGAATTGATTCATATAGACAGCAACAGATGTGAGCCAGGGCAAACTATATGGCATGCTGGTGCAAGGTACTTTGTTACATCCATTGATGATGTATCTAGTAGAATGCCAACTGCTTTTCTTAACAGTAAATGAAAAGTTTAGATACTTTAAAAATATTTCCAGCTTTGGCACATTGTTACATCCATTGATGATGCATATAGTAGAATGCTAACTGCTTTTCTTAACAATAAATGAAAATTTAGATACTTTCAAAATATTTCCAGCTTTGGCCGAGAACTAGACAGCAAAATCTCCCAGGAAGCTTAGTGTGACAATTACAACGAATACTTTTCTACAATGTTTATTAAGTGATAAAGGAAAAGATGAAGCAAGATGAGCAAACCGACGATATAGATTGTAAAATGTAAGGGTGAAAAACTTGCTCAAAAACACAAGATGATATTTTCATTAACTTTACGTTTTTATGCACACTCGAAACAGAAATTTGCACTTGAGGGAAAGAATAGAAAGACTTTAAAGGTGAAGGCCTCTCTTAGAAGAATGACACCGAAAGATGTTGTCAAGTATCTCTAAGCAGGTTACAAATCTAAGGTGCCATATAGATATAGGAATTACAAACATGCTAGATGTCAATGTCTAGCAAAGCATCTCACTAGGAACAAGCCACTACAAGAGAAATTGCTAAATTATACACTTGAGATATATAAAATTGACAAACTGCTAAATTATTCACTTGAGATATACAATAAAGTCCATGTTTGATATAGTCCTTGCTTAACATGAATTCCTTCATTTCTGTCATAAATAGGGAAGCCCGTGCTTAAATGTGTATTGTAAGATCCACTCAACCTGGAAAGAGACGCTTGATTTTCTACAGAGTAGATGTATTGAAGTCTACCTATTTTTGGTGGTCCTTGTTTTTATATTTAGAACTACATCTTCTAGAAGAGGAGGTTGGAAATATGAAATTTTACTCTATCCCAAGATGGCAATAAGACCCCAGTTCATCAACCACGGGCGTGAGAGATAAATGCTATTGGGAAAAAATAAAATAAAAAACTGATGCCTAATATAACCCTTGGGAGCAGGGGCGGGCAGCGACATTTTCAAAAGCTTTTGGGTCTGGAGCTAATCAAAAGTGAATTTTTATAGATAAATGCACTTAGATATTGAGAAAAAATAAAATGAAAAACTGATGCCTAACGTAACCCTTAGGAGCAAGGTTACTTGGGAGCAGGAGCTGGCAGCGACATTTTCAAAAGCTCCTGGATCAAGAGCGAATTTTTATATATTTTGATGCATATATGTAAGCATGTAAAATGATGAATTAGATATAAAAAACAAAAAACATGGATTAAACCATATAACATCAATCATGTAGAAGTTATAATCTTCATCAACCACGTCCACAAGTTACAAGTTCTCATTTATATAGCATGTAAGCGTGCACATAACCAAAATAGCACAAAGTGCAATCCATCTTTGAACCTAAAATACATCAACAAATAGGCTCTAAATGGCCTCTATCATCCAAAAAAATCATGCCACAACAAATAGCTACATATCATCAAAATCATTGCCTATCTTGGGATCTTTGTCATTAATATCACCCTCTAAGCAATTAACATAAGATAGAAAAAATGTAGGATGTCAAGTCAAGATTTTGTTTGAGTGATAGGTACATTTTTAGTAGGGTCATGATAGAGGAGTTCGACAACCAATGTCACTAACATCAAGGTACATAGAGGGCTTGATGCTCTTGATTAAATAGGAGTTCCATACCCTAGTACATGACAAAATCCAATGGAAATATTGCAATCCCCCCAATCCTGAAATCCTAAAAAACTGAAATCTTGAAAAATTGATCAAACGGCTAGATTTTGAGTAAGATTTAAAATTCTATTTTCTCCATATGAAATCCAATGAAGTTGGAACCACTCTCAAACATCCCTAGTCATTTTATGGTAATGTTAAAAAATTTAAGTAAAAAGATGAAAATGAAAGATAAAGGAGAATGTCACTTTTACTTCAAAAATTGAACATTACCATGAATTGCATATCAATACGGACATAAGCATGAAGATTATGCTGTCCTACTCAAAAACTCTTGTTTCTTTGATTTTTTTTTTTGCATTTGGAACATCTTTGTGAAAAAACCAGGGAGCGAATTTTTTTTCGTGGGAGCAATTCAAAGGGGGGAGCCACTTCCCCACAACTCTGCTTAGGAGAATTGGCCAAAAATTGTGGTTAATGCCCAAACTAATAGCATTGAATGCAAATCAAATGCACATAGAATGCCTTGTGGTAGGCGTAATAAGTGCACGAGTGGTGAAGTCAACTTGAAATAACACAAATGTGCCATGTATTAAACACTTAGATGGGCTGTAAATATAAAATCATCAATACAAACTCCAAAATGGAACAGAATTATAGGGAGTTTTTATGAATTTTTATGAAAGGACCTGTGTGGTGATCTTTAAAGAACTCTCAATGTACAACACATTCCAACAGTCTTACCAGCTTGTGGAGAAAGACAATCTAATATGATCGGATTAGCTCTGTCAATGAGTAAACACTGCTGAAATTACAACATAAATTTGTGAATAACGTGGGATTGCAAGAGCTCATAAAGG
This sequence comes from Pinus taeda, assembly GCA_000404065.3. Classification (NCBI taxonomy): domain Eukaryota; kingdom Viridiplantae; phylum Streptophyta; class Pinopsida; order Pinales; family Pinaceae; genus Pinus; species Pinus taeda. Next base: position 45,263 of record APFE030658530.1, read on the forward strand.
TTGTTTTAAATGACAATCTCACCATATTTGTGGGCTGATATGTTACTGCTCTGTTCTAGGGCTTCCAAAATGGGCACAATTTGTATTGACAATGTGGAAGAATGCAGAGAAAAGGAAGCGGCTTTATACCCTATCCTAAACAACGTTATACCCAAAACACAGATGCGTATATAGATCAAATTTCCAGCACTAATACCACAGTATTCAGTGTTAAATATGTGACAATATGAATTCAGAATTTTAACAAGAAGCTACTTGCAATGTCAGCTTCAAGACTTCAACTGGTAATTCAATAACATGTTCAGTTGGTAATTCAATAACATTTCCATAAATGACAACAACTAGTTATGTGTTTAATTCAGAAAAATGACAGTTTGAAACTACCTCAGCAATAAGGCAATTTGTTTGGAGTTCAATAGGGTTTGTATTGTTAAAAGAAGTCACCACAATACTTGAGTGAAAACTACTTAACATACGCCATAAACAAAGATCATTAACCATTCATCGAAGAGCATTGATAATGAAATCAAATCTTGGTTACATGAAACATCTAAACTATCATATTCAGTGAGATCTCATTCAAATCAAAAACAAAATCAATCACAGAAGAAGACATAGAGCTTCTGCACTGGAATGGTGGGCCTTTGCCAATCTAGAAGGAGAAGCCAAAGATCATTAACCATTCATCAAAGAGCATTAATAATGAAATCAAATCTTGGTTACATGAAACATCTAAACTATCATATTCAATGAGATCTCATTCACATCAAAAACAAAATCAATCACAGAAGAGGATACAGAGCTTCTCCACTGGAATGCTAGGCCTTTGCCAATCTAGAAGGAGAAGCCTACAAAGCTACGACCACACCCAGAGGTACCAGCACTTCAACAAGATAATTTCATTAACTTAAGAGAATAGTTGCACAATCACACTTCAAAATACAACCATAAAACAGAGTAGACAGTCTTGTACAAATTCAGAGTACACAAGTCTTGTACAAATTCAGAAGTAATGCAATCTCGCTCCAGTCTTAACACACTCAGTTTTTTACAAGGTTTGTGAGACATAATATATAGAATACTACTGTCTAATGGTTAAGATAAGCTGTCTGATCTCTTGGATCAGAGGGTGATCTACTGTCTTGGTTTTTCAAAAGTAGTTACTTGAAAACACAAATTTAAACATAAATCTGGAAGAGTGCCTTCGATGCATATCTCTATCAAACCAAACTCGGATCCTGGTGTCTTTGGAAAATTTCCCTTTTACATATCGCTGAGCATTGAAAGGAAGGCTCCATAGAAGATCTTGTCGAACTGGCTGAATAGTCTTGACCATTTCATGTGAATGCACGTACTTAATCAAAAGGCTACAACAACGTAAGGATAATATTTCTTAATAGGTAAAGAATATTCTCAAATTCTAATTAATCAAAACAAAAACTTTTGGAAATAAATATTGAAAAGGATATATTTACCTTAGGCATGAGATCATAGAGCTGGAGTCGAATGTCAAGTATTTGGGGAAAATGAAGACTGAAGTGTAATGTTATAAAGGGTTTTGAGGAGCACAATAGTAGTTTTAGGATCACAAAAATATCCCAAAATAAAGATTCAACGTTCCCCCTAACCGAGGGTTTTGCATGCCCTCATGCAAAAAGAATCTCCAAAACTATGAGTCACCAGAGGGCTACGAAAGTCTAGTTGCCTCCACTAAGATACTAAGCCCAGAACCTGTAGTGCTGGCCCTCATTCTTTTTTCTTGCCCAGAAGTAAACATTTTCCTCATCTGCCTGTTTGTCTTCTTGTTATCTTCCTTCAATTCTCTTATCTCCTCTTGATACTTTTTGCTTTGTTTCTTTAATTGTTTATTATCACTTTTTATGCATCTATTAAGGATCATCAGTTCCAATATCTCTTGCTTGAGCCTTTTAATTTTCTGAGTCTTTTTCCTCATCTTCAACTCCATTTGATTTTTGATAGTGTATTCTGTTATAGAACCTTCAGGCTCTTCTTCGGGAAGATTAGGAACTGTTGGGCTTGGAGGTCTAGGGGCCTCTAGGTTTCCTTCTTTGTCTCCTGACAGGGAGAAAGAGAACTGTTTAGGACCTCCTAGAGGCATCTCTGAGCCTCGAGAATCATGTGACCAAGTAGGTTCAGGAGAAAACTTATTTTGCCTTTCCAGAGGTTCTGCAGAATTGAAATATCCATTGTGAGGGCCATTATCTTCCAGGTCAGCGTCCAAAGGAATGGGGTGTTGCCTACTTGCTGCCTTAGAAATATCTCTTTCCTGTTCAGATTCTTTTTCCTGAAGATTGCTCCTCCTAGATTGAAGTCTAGTCATATTTCTAGTGATTCTTCTACTAGGTAGGAGTATGATCGGAGGAGGTTTATCTGGAGATTCCTCAACTGTTCTCGTTTTCCTGGGCTTCCTCCCTCGAGGAGGAATTTCAGCCATTGGAGAGTCCAAATGTTCATTTTGAGAGTTCTTTCCTCCCTCATCCACCATGGATTTGTTTGCTTCTTCTACCTCAGGTATGGAATTAATGGTCAAATTTCCCTCTAGAAAAGCATCCCATGTGCTGTTATTTTTCCGTAACTCCTCTACGATCAATAATTTGATCAGCCCAGAGTGATATAGGCTTCTTTTAGGGTTTCTAACATTTTTCTGGACTAACATAGCCATCTTGCATAGGCTTTGCCACAAATAGTAAGGGAAATTGATTAAATCGTCAGATTCAAAATGCTTGAGTATTCTAATATGGTATTGAAAGGTATAAGCATACCTGCCCTCACAAGTGATGAATCTCTGCAAAATGGCCAGCAAAATCCTCCATTCATCCTTCAGCCACACCCTGGGGACGCCTTTTGACCAATTAATATTCTTGTATCTGCGCTTTAAAAATTGATTGCAGACCTGAGATTTAAGTGGAAGCTTCTTCCACCATCTCTCCCCTGTTTGAGGAAGACCAGTAACCCTAGCCACTGTCTCCTCTGTGACTTCAAATTCCAGTTCACCAACCTTAACTCTGCGTCCATTAAAATTCTGGGCAAACTGCAATGCCACTTGGTCATCATATCCTCTGAATTTGGCAAAAAACGCAGGCCATTCTGTCCCTTCAAGAAGTCTTAAACACAGTTGGTACTCAGGGATGGCCTCAAGGGCCCACTGAGAGCTTGGTTCGTGCCTATCTACAACCATTCTGCCAGCAAACAAAACTTTATCCCCCTCTATATCAATTGAACTGCCAAATAAAACTTTACCCCCTCTGTGTCAATTGAAATGCCAATTCGAACAAAATCAAGAGTAGAGTCTTCGAACCGAGAACTTCAAAATTGAGCTTTCAGAGCTGGAAACGCTGACAGAACTTGGGAACTTTAAACATACAGTAGACTTAATTTGAGACAGATCCCACAACCCACAAAAGTTGCTACCAGTATCATATGACCATTTAAAAATTTATGTATGTCCCAGAGATCCCACGAGTAGAATTCAAAAGGCTAAACTGGGGCCTGCGTGGCAAATAGATTAGAAATATGTCAACCAAGTGTACACTCCCCTTAATGATGCGAGTGATACTCCCAAGGACCGTTGAGATGCTACCATAGCAAACAATCAGCTGATCGAACATGACTATGACTGGCAATCTGTATCAAATGAACTGCCAAACAAAACTTTACCCCGTGTCAATTGAAATGCCTATACGAACAAAATCAAGATGAGAGGCTTAGAACAGAGAATTTGAAAATTGAGCTTCAGAGCTGGAAACGCTGACAGAACTTGGGAACTTTAAACATACAGCATACTTAATTTGATATTACAATTTAAAAATTTAGGTACGGCCCAGAAATCTCACCATCCAAATTCAAATGTGGAGTCTGCGTGGCAATTAGAGTGGAAATATGACAACCAATTGTACACTCCCCGTAATGATGCGAGTGATACTCCCAAGGACCGTGGAGATACTATCAAAGCAAACAAATCAGCTGATCGTATATGACTATGACTGGAAATAGAGAACTCCATTATAGTGGACAGGGGACAGGAGCAAATGAAATGATTAAACTCAGTCTTCGGGCTGAAAAAAACCACTTGTGTAATCATATAATGGTATTGGACAGACAGGTGGCCAGCATGCATATTATCTCATGTAATTATTCAATGTTGAAGTTCAGAACATAAGGTGTGAGGAATCAACGAATTTGCATCGATAAAGTAATGAGATACGTAAGAGGGCATTACAGGAGGCTCAATGTCATATGTGGGCCCTGCAGTATATAAAAATGTGAAATATGAGAATCATGGGAAATCTGGGTTGTAGAATGTAGGATATGGAATATGGGGTATAGGAATATAAATGAATTTTAAAATATAAGAATGACTTGGGATAACGGGATGTCTTAGTAACAGGTAAAGATCAAATGCTCACGCAGAGTGTTTTTTTATTATAAATAATTTCCTTTGTTATAAATAATAACAAGAAGCCCTGCCATTGATGTATACAGGTCACTAGGTACTAAAAAGAGTCTCTAGCTTTGAACTTCTAAATAATGTGTTGATGTTGATGGAGGCAAAGTTTTCAGAATGTAGGCATTAAGGAATCCTATATCATCTAACACGAAAACAAACGAATGATTTAAAGAAAAAGAAAGATGCAATATAATAATCAAATAGCTCCGCAATTTTATTATGAGCTAGCCAACCAACAAGCAGGGTTTCAATCTATCTCAGATCTAGCTATGCCATGGAAACTAGTTTTCATAACTAGATCAATTTCTTTTCTTTTTTATTATTATTATTATTATTGATGTACATTTAATAGAAAGAGGAAGAAAATTCATGTAGGGGTTACAGAGGGAGAAGAGGACCCCATGCTAACCACCTCCATCTTGGCTTATTGAAGATGATCTTGGACAAAATTTTCTTTAGACAAAGGCTTGTGATATAATCTCAGCCTATGTCCATTCACCACAAAAGGTGCTTGCTCCTCGTCGATTGCCTTTATCCTCACTGAGCCATTGACAAAAATTGTGTCTATCTCATAGGGTCCCAACCAACGTGTAGTAATTTGCCCTTGAAATTCTTAAATCTAAGATAAAAAAGAAGGGCCCAATCGCCAATTTTAAAGTGCTTTTTCCTAATGAACTTATCATGCCATTGTGCTCTTTGCTTCCGAGCAAGAATATTACGTTGGATGGCATCTTGACAGATCTCATCTTGTTGGTTGAGTTGTAACACCCTTTACTTTTGAGCTTATGACAAATCTAAGCCTAGTTGCATTGCCCTCCTAAAGGTTTTAATTTGGAACTCAATTGAAAGAAGGACCTACTTGCCGTAGACCAACTCATAGGGTGTGAACCCTGTGGTGGTTCGCCAAGCTGTCCTATATGGGCATAATGCTTCTAGAAGCTTCTTTGTTCAATCCGTGTGATGCAATTGCACAATTTTGGTTAGGATAGCCTCTAATACTTTATTTGTTGACTCAACTAGACCATTTGCCTACGGATGATAAGGTATAGATTTTCTATGCTTGATATGATATTGTTGGACAAGAGATTGCATTGCCTTTGAGGTGAACTGTGCTCCATGACCTATCACTATTTCTCTAGGCACACCGAAGCGAGTGAAAATATCTTCGAAAAGAAAATCAATTACAAATTTCTCACTAGCCTAATATAATGATTTAGCTTCTACACATTTAGTGACATAATGTACAAACCAAAATATACCTTTTCTTCCACTACGTGGGTGAGATAGGCCCTACAAAGTCTAAGGTCCATCACTCAAATGGCTCGACGAGCACCTGGGGTTGTATGGGCTTCTCGTCTGCTTGACTCGGCTCCCCATCCATTGGCAACTATCACAGTTGATGACATACTTCTTTGCATCTTTGAATAGTGTAGGCCAATAGTACCCCTGATGGAGCACTTTAGCGACAGTTCTTTTATCGACAAAATGTCCTCCATATGGCCCATTGTGGCAAGCCTTAAGGATGTCATACATTTCAGATTTGAGACTTATGCGACCCGTTTCTTGTTGCAATTTGATTTCCGGATTCATCACATATAATTGTGTCAATCGACGTTTTGAACCAACTAACCAGGTTCATCATTAGGATAAAAAGATGTGAAAGATTGATCACATAGGAGTTTCGGATATATAGGTAAAGGAAGGGTAAGAAAATATAAGAAACGACAAGGAAACCCTAAATTGATAAATGGGAAGGTGATAAAATAAATTAATAAGATTATGTATTAATATTCTCGTGCGAATATAAGATTTTTATATTAATATTGATTAATTAAATTGATTAATTGTGTTGACAATAATACTAATATTAGTATGATGTATTAATATTTGTATTATTAATGTAAGGGGATTATTATGATAAAATTTTATCTAATATTATACCTAGTTAATTTTAAAATAAGGTTATATGTTATATAATATTTGAATTATTAATGGGCAGGAGTAGGATTAGTCATCCATGAAAACACAGAACAACTTCTAAAAGCCTCGGTTGGATTAGGATCTGGCTCAAATAACTTCACAGAAATATCAGCTTTGAAACTTCTCCTATGTTGGCTCATTCAAAGGAACACTCTCACAATTCAGATCTTTGGAGACTCATTAAATGTCATCAAATGGGTTAATGGTCATAGTGCATGCAAAAATCAAATTTTAAAACCTTTGCTGGATGAAATACAGGTTTCGAAAAATTCTTTTAACAGTTTTTCCATATGTCACATTTACAGGGAACTCAACGATTCAGTCGACAAACTTTCTAAGGAAGGTTTCCAACAAAATGTGGACAGCTGGAAAATAGTAGAAGAAAAGCATGGACAGACCAGCATATCAAAATAGCCGCCTTATTCCCTGTTATCTTGATTGCAGTCTTAGCATTAAACTTAAAAATCCTCTTTTTTTTGTCATACTCTTTACATAGTCTCATTTATATCTGGCAATGTAGGAGTAATCCGGAAAAACACAACTCATAAATATATATTTTTGTAAGGGTTGTTTTCCTCATCTGAGGAGACCCGCTTTATTGGATGGCTTGCTGCCCAGTTTGAAAAGGGCTGTCACGACTTATGGCTGAACAGCCTAGAAGGCAAATCTTTTTCTCCCAAAGAACTGCTGGTTTTTAGTTGAAGGTAGGATGGTTTTTGCTTTGATAACAAAAGCAGTCTTACAGTCCAAACAGAGATGTTGATGCATATGCAATGTAACTTTTTATCTCTAATAAAAAGTTCGCTTTTTCTTCATCAGAAAAATAATAAATAAATAATAAAATAATAATAAAAAAAAAAATAAATAAAATAATAATATAATATATATATATAATATATATATTTGAATTATTAATGTGAGGGGATTAATAAAATTTTAGTTTATTATAAATGGTTTATTATTTAATTCAAGATATATGTTATATGATTAAAGTTATATGTTAAATAATTATTATAGTGATTTTCTAAAAATTAAACAAATTACGAAAATTGATTATTGATAATAAATTAGAGGTCTCAGGTGGAGGGATGTTGGGCGCGGGATCCCCCAAGGGAAGTTTTGGGGCTTAGGGCCTAGATTTTGGTCAAAAATTGTAACTCCGATGTAAAGACTCCACATTTTATGGGTGCAGATCACGTAGCTTGTAAAAGAGTCATAGGTTGTCTACCCTCAATTTTGTTAATGTAATGTCGGTTGCAAAGATCTACGCATGGTCCGCGGACCATGGGATCGTATAAATAAAGCAAGGCTCAAAGGAGACAAAATCTAATGGATGAAAGAATAATTTAATCTAATCACGGAATAGAAGCATAGTGGAAGAACGGAAGTGTAAAGTCTAGTTTGGGTCGTAGAGTAGGAGAAGACTCTGCAGCTGAGTGCACAGAGGCCTAGTAGTCCACAGTTGAGTGCGCGGACCCCTGCAGCTGAGTGTGCAGGGCAAGTTGAGTCTATAACAGTTGGAAGTATTAATAAATAGAAGTTTCATATCTATTCTATTGTTTATATGATGTGAATATATATGATTGTATTGATTAAGTGAATACAAGATATAGTATTTGTTTACGCGAAGTTGAATAACATTTGTAAGAATATAAGTAAGATTTGTGGTGTATATTGGGGAAATAGTGCAGTTCGTTGCCATAGCAGTGCGAAAGCTTCTCAACCCTTGGTTAGTGCTGCGTGAAAGGTGAGTATAACAGATCACGAGGGTATTGAAGGTTAGAACTGTGCGCAAAGTAACCTGCGCGAAGATAGGCACAATTGGACTAAATCGACACCACAGACATCTCAACGGTGCGAAAACTTGGTTCCAACATCCCCCCATACTGCTTCGAGTGAGACTTCAGTCTGCCCTCCACGGGCTGATGCCGAAAGAGCCAGTAGTGTAGCGATTTGTTTGGCTAAATAACTTCGAACCTGGGTCAGGCCCCATCAAGCCAACAAATGGTTCCGTTGCCGGACTGGAATCTGCATAGAGATGTTTGATGTCTTATAATTGGAATCCAACTAAGAAGGAAATTAAAGGCTGGTTGGACAAAAGAATTCACGAATTCGCAGCATAGGAGAACAAGAACCCGCGACTATCAAAAGAAAGGTGGTTGGACTACTACCTGTACACGGAGATCCACGAAATCTTCTTTGTGTCCTTCTCTACTGAGCTATAAGAGTGGATCACAAAGCTAGTAGATAGCCAAGAAAGGTGGAAACTTGACAATCCTATTGTGTGGGCCCCAGAGTTAGTGTGAAGATTGGAAGCATCAGAGAATAAGATCGCACGTGTCGTTGATCATTGGCTCGATCGTATTATAGGAGGATTCATTATTGAGTTCACGATTAACACCTTAGTTAGCTACAATGAGGCAGAGTGACGCTTTCTCAAAGAACCACAAGGTAAGTACGTAAAGTCTTTGAATACTTGGATTAAAATGCTATTGTACGAAAAGAGGGCTACGCAGTTACCTTGATGTTTGAGGCTACGCGAAGTGGAAAAGCTTATAGGAACAAAGGAAGTAAGGGACCAAAAACTAGCCCCTTGGTTTCATCTCCGCGAGGGGACAAGGAAGAGCTCATGAAGGACTCACTGCGAAGTGCGATCCATATGATAAGGCAAAGAATTCTGCGAATACCACCTCCACTAGCTTCACCACCATCACCTCCATCTTCACCTGTACCACCTCCACCACCATCGCAATTCAACATGGCAAGCATAGTGAAGTTGCTTATGTTCAAAGGTTTGGGAAATGAGGATCCAAACCAATTCTGGTTCGTGGTAAGGGCTGTATGGGAAGCACAAGGAGTTACAGATGGCAATATAAAGAAAGCGACATTGGTTAGCACCCTACAGGACCGCGCGCTGACCTGGTATATTAAGCACTCCAATGATAATCCAAATGTGGGAATCGCGGATATCCAAGCAGCACTAAACATCGAATTTAGCAGGCTGAAGTCTTAAGCATAGTAAATCATTGGATTCAAAGAGATCACAATGCTACTAGGCGAGACTCCTTGGGAGATGGATCAGAGGCTGAAATGTATGATTCGCGAAGCTAATATGACTCTGACGGATGGACAACATTGTGAGTGGTTTTCAGCTTTGCTAATGCCACATTTAAGAAGTGTGTTATTGCAGCAGAAGATAACGACTCAGGCAGAGGCCTTAGAGATTGCTATGAGGCTACATGAGACCTTGATGCAGGATCCTAACTTAGGAGTTTAGCAGATCCTCGTGCAGCTGAAGAATTTATGCCTTGAGATGTAGAGTCTGAAACAGGACAAGACAACTTGACCAGAAGTGCGCGAAGAGTTATGGTGCATAAAATGCAAGGCTCAGGGTCATCACAAGGATCACTGCCCATTTTTCACAAATTACCTCGTAGGAGAAGGACCGATTCCCTTAAGACCAGAAGTGCAAGTAGGACCTAGCGCGACACCTGCTTTGTGGTGCGCGATTTGTCAAATAGCACGAAAACAAGCCATGGACAATTGTCACTTGTTACAGAAGTATATGCAAAATTCGCAATAGTTGTTCTGCAAATTTTGTAGGTCAGTGGGACACGATGAGCACACTTGTAGAAGCTATGAGTTAATGATGGATAGAACTCCCACCTACTGAGTTCAGGTCAAAATGCGGAACCTTGACCAAAATGTAGGAATGGCGTGAACATGATTTCAGGGGCACGAACGATGCCGAGGTGGGGGGGACCTAGAAGAGGTCGCGGACAGTTGATATGCTACAATTGGGGAGGGCCAAGACATTATGCATGCGATTGCACAAATCCAACACGCCCGTCGTGTTTGTATTGCAACTTGTTTGATCGTGAGACAGAAGATTGTCCTACACTGATAGCTAGGATATGCGACAAAGGAGTGCTATCGCTTCTCCCGACTTAGAACTTGCAGATGATGAGGCTTGAGCCGTTCGAGGAAGATTTAAATGTGAACATTGTGCTCCGAAGTGGAATTGCGATGGGATATGACAAAGGAAAACAACCAGAAGATAGTACTTTGGTTTGCAAAGCTCCGGTGAAGGAAGTAGTGTTTGATTTGGAGCGCACTTGGGAAACCTTCATGGAAGTTAAGAAGAGCTTCGTTGATGCCTCCACTTCTGGAAGCAAGGATAAACCAGAGCCACAGATGGACCCCTCTATGCTCACAACGTTCCTGGAAACATGTATGAAGCTACTGCGCGATAGTAAGGCGATGAAAGGGTTACATGAACTCATTAACAAATGTGTTGGGACCGTGCCAGGAGAACCAAGCGTAGTTAGAAAGATAGGAAAACATAAGACAAGAATGGGAAGAGAAATGAGACTAATTGTGTAGATTAGAGAATATGAGATGGATCAAGTCATCCTAGATTTAGGATCGGATGCAAATGTTCTACCAAAACAGACATGGGAGCCAATGGGAAAACCTGCACTGTCGTGGTCTCCGATTCAGCTAAGAATGGTGAACTAGCAAAAAATAATACCCATGTGGCAATTGCAGGGAATAACCATGGATATCGAGGGAGCAAGCACGCTAGTAGACTTTGAAGTGATAGAGATTGTTGATGATAGCAATCCCTACCCCACGCTCTTAGGAATTGATTGGGCCACTGACATGAATGGAGTGATTAATCTAAAAAAGCGAAAAATGAATTTTGAAAAGAAGTCACTACACGTAATTATACCCCTGGACCCTACTGAAGGATCGCACTATACAGATCCGGTGTGTGACTATGAAAGTGATGATTATTTGGACTACATCTATAAGATAACAATGCGAAACCAAGATTGGGTGAATCCCACCGTGGATGGGCGGATTGCATGGGAGCGCAAAAGCTCCCGTACTTCAGATTTGGATGAGGAAATAGAGTGATGGCAGGATCGGTTACATGAGGTAACTACACTGAATTGTAATATGATGACAAGGTTGTTGCGCTGCGTATCAAAAGAAGTAAGAGACTTGCCTACTTATGATGGTCTAAGTGAGGTAGATGCCTTCTTGAATAAATTTAAAAGGGAGGTGCTGGAAAAGCAACCCTTCTAGGCCTTGGACTGGGTACTGCGCGCTACGCCCGTGAGGTGGTGGGGTACACAGAAAGGGAGCTTTGACGACTGATGTGAGTGTAGGGGAATGATGCACTCACAATTTGGGAAGCCTAGGGTGCGACTGATAGATAAGTACAATGGACAAGATGATCCGCACATGCATCTGGCCGGGTGGGCGCAGGCATGTGGAAAACAACCTACGCGGATGCACATGAACTCCGCACTGAAATGTATGATCAATAAGCATGTGTTGGGGGGACTGATGTGAAAATGGCTCTTAATGTTGGAAAGACATTATGTAGAAAGAACAATCACACAGATGGTTCTCTGCATGTAAGCTTTCAATAAGGTATACCACACGCTAAACAAAGTATGCAACATGCAACGAAGTGATTGGGACCTGCACGTACCTACAGTATTATGGGTTTATAGGACGACATGCAAGAAACTGACGGGACAAACACCTTTCAAGCTTGTTTATGGAGTGGAAGCTGTAATTCCTATGGAATACATCGTGCCTATTCTACGCATAGCAACGCTCACAGGTATGATGGACCATAGAGCCCTGGAGGAGAGGCTCGCGCAGTTGGAGGAGCTTGAGGAAGAACAGTTTTTGGCTGGATTTCACCAGCAGGTCCAAAATCAACATGAAAAGGCTTGTCATGATTGACATATTAAGTTGCACACCTTCAAGGTGAATGATTTGGTGTTGTTGTATGATAGTAACTTCGATAAATTCCTAGGGAAGCTCAAAATGCATTGGCTGGGACTGTATGTTACTAAGGAGATCACAAATGGTGGCGCAGTGTAGTTGGTAAATTTAAATGGAGAACTCTTCCCAGGAAAAGTCAATGGCAGTTGTTTGAAGGCATACACATGGGGCTCGACCATCTGACTAGCCGAAAGAATCATAGTCTTAGCACTCCAAGAAGTTGAAAGGAGGCATGGGACTATAAACTACTCTGCCCAGGAGTTGTGCGATGTTAGGATTGCATGTAGTAGTGAAGTGTCACAGGGTCCGCGAAAGCACGAGAGTAGTTGCGCTGCCGCGCGGGTCAGCTAGAAAGTGACCATTACAGTTACTATTCATGATGTGATGATTCGTTTGAGACCAAATGGAGCGGGTGGCAGGCATTTAAGGCGAACTTTATGGGTTAGATTCTTGAAAATCTGCCGCCAATCGAGCATTAATGGACCAAATGTGGGGGGAATGGTCGAATTCAAATTCAAAAGGCGCTATAAATTTCAAAGGGCTGTCCAACAATAACACTTGGAAATTTGAGGACTGAGTTGTTGCGCGCATAGACATTCATGAACCCATATATGTTCAATCTTCTGAAGGAAAATTCGTTGTTTGAGAATTTACCCGCGCCGTTAAGAGAATTGTGGAATAACACTATGACAACAACTGAGGAAGCCATGGATACTAGAGTAATGACCGCTGAGGAAGCCGCACAGGCCATGACGGAAGTGGAAGTCCCAAAAAGCGCTGGGATAGTCGCAGAAATCCTTAAATCGCCGCGCACGCCGAGACCCAATAAAGACAAGCAGGCTATGGTACCAATGTGCATATCCCCTAGAAACCCATTAAGGACTAAGCTTACCATGGAAGGAAAGGGGAAGGCTATTAATTTAGAGGCTGATGAGGAGGAAGAATTTGAAGAAATCCTGGTATAGGAGGAGGAGGGTGTAGAAATGGAGGTTGACACCTAGGGTGCGGACCCTCTTACTAGGCTTCCCGCATATGTTCCTTCGCAGAAGGGTAAAGCAAAGGTGCCCAAATACATAGATGAGAGAAAGAGCTCTTTGCAGACTTTGTTGCTCCCCGATGACATTATTTTTGAAGGAGCACACCTGGGGCAAATGCCTGTACTGAAATTTGAATACAAGAATCTCGCGGACCACGAGAAGTTCCCACATTTTGTAATCGTGCAACTAATGCGCCAGAAGAAAGACGCATCGACTGGAGTCATAGATTTGGAGCCGCATAAGTGGCTGAGAGGCGTAGAAAAGGTAGGATTGTTAAACCTGATCAGGTTACTGCATTACCATCGCACCCCAATGACCATTTTTTTCATCAGGCAACGGCTCTGCTTGGTGCATGATGGGTGCTTGTGGTTGGAAGAGCCCATCCCCATCACAAACCACTTGATTCACAGAATTGCCCGGCTCCCTTGCAAAGGGGAGGACCCAACGAACATATCAGAGCATAAGAGTGATGATTTGGCCATCACAGAGGCCATGAAGAAGAAGTTCAAGCTAGATAAGAATAAGAAGAGAGGTACGCAATTTCTAGCATGAATAACCCTGCGGTCAAATTCATGATGCAGATATTGGCAAGGAAGGTTATGTGGAAGTGTTGCACGGATGAGGTGCCCACGCTGATGGTTTCACTTGTAGCGCAATGCACAAAAGGGGTCCAGTTCAACTGGGCAAACTACTTATGAGGAGAGTTTCTTGAGAACAATGCGAGGCATAGGAGCAAGGGAAGACTTTTCACTATGCCTAGCTTCTATTATCCATAGTACTGGTGGAATGGGAACTTCTTGAAGATGGCCAGTTCCTTATGATAACGCATGACTTCCAGAGGTAGCGAAGTAAGTTTCGTTGTGGGCAACCCGAGATGCACAGAGGATAAGGGACAATAAAATCTTCTGGTTGTTCATGGAGATGAACATCAAAATGGGGTTTAATCACAAGCCGCAGTTATCGCCCATGGTCTACAATAATCTACAGAGCTTCGTGGAGTCCAAGGAATATTTCCGTCAGGGTGCGAAAGGACCCTGCAAAGGCATGGTGTAAGCTACCCTACCTGGCGACAGATGATGAAATATTTGCAGTCCTTGAGTCGTGGCTGCTGGAATGGCGCGCTCTAGCCAGCTTCACGGTGGAAGCAGAAAAGTTTGCCACACAGCAGAAAAAGGACAAGGCAAAATTTTGGATGGCGCAGTTGGTAGAAAAATGCAGGAACAAAGCGGCATTAGCTAAGGCCTAGGCGGCACGCGATGCTGGTGGAAGAACAACAAAAGGCAACCGAGGAAGAGTACGAGGGAGAAAAGTTGCCTTCACCCGAACAAGAGACAGATACAAAGCGAGGTGGCACGGACCCGCAAACAGCGTCCACCTAGCTGAAACAACCGCACCCAAGAGAGCAAGTAAGGCTACGGAAGAAGTCAAAGGCATCAAAGACTTCTTTTGACCCGATCACCCTCACTGAGGGGGATCTGCATGACATTGGGGAGACGATGAGGGACGTCACTGCAGAGACCCTACAACAGTTTGCATAGGAACACCATATGGTGTTGGGGGCTCTCTGAGCACAGATACAAGAGTTGGAGGTGCGCACCCCACAAGCTAGCACTGTGTCAACCAGCCTCACACTAGGCACAGCTACGGTTGAGGAGATTTTGCGCGCCCAGACGACTAACACAATAGTGCTACCAGAGGGAGCATTGGTTACAGAAAATGAGGCCAACAAGCCTATAGTCAATGGGCTGAAGGGAATCGGGATAAATATGGTTGCGCTCCCTCGGGAAATGCTCTATGTTTTGCAGGATGGATTTATTGCAGAACTGTGAGCCAGGGAGGGTCATGCGCTCCAGGTAATGAGCGAGCAACGCATCAACATTGAATAGTTGAGCCTGCAACGCGACTAGGTAGTGGCACATAACTGATAGCTCATATAGGTGGTGGATGAAGCTTGTCAGATGGTCCCAGAGTTGGCCATCCAAGCAGAGGAACCAGTAGAGGTGCGCGTCTGGAAACTAGAAGCCGGGGTGCATGAGGCAAAGGAAGAAATGGCCTGGGTTTATGTAAGAACCTGATTCCTATTATTAGAGCCTCAATCTATTATACACTAACAGATCTATTTTACTGTTGATTTGCAAGTAATAAAAGGAGCTTGCTGACCTTCTCACAAAGTTTTAAACATTTAACATCTTATCATTTAATCATAAGCAACATAAATTAAGATGAGCATTCCATTGATATCAACTTAACAAGAGTAGTTCATGGAAAAGTACCTGTTTTGGCGGTTGATGATGATACCTTTGTCGTATAGCTCCAGCTGAACGCTCCTTCTCACCAACCCAACCGGATTTACCACCCAGCCAACTAGGAAACAAATTCCTAGCCCAGGAAACCTCCACAGGTTCCCTAGCCCTCCGTGCCCAAGTCCAACCAGATATAGTGTGTCCTCAAAGAGAATGTGCAAACCAGATAACAATACTTTCCTCCTCTCAAACCCAAGAAACCTCCATAGGTTTCCAAGGTCTCCCCAAAATCATAACAAGTCCAAACAATCACAACCAACCCCCACAATCATGAGCAAAACCTCCCAAAAAACTCCCCCTTCTCTCTTCTCCCTTCCCTTTTTATACCCTCCTTCCCTTCTCCATCTCAACCACCTCTCATTAATGTCATTCACTTCTCACCCATCCCTATAGTTGACTTCTCTT